>FIZV01048081.1:0-13564 GCA_900050545.1 Trionymus perrisii | reverse complement strand
CTTCCCGCTCTTCCAATTTTTAATAATGAATAATAAAGACGTAATTAAAGCAAAGTTAGAAGGGAGGGAGGGGTCTAATCAAAATTTTTGTGATAAACAAAACTATTCCTTGGATCCATAATTTAAAAAATTGAAATTAATAAGTAATTGATGTGTTGCATTTTATTTTTAGGCGCGTTTATAAAATAATATATAAAAATATAAATGTAATTAAACGAAAAATTATAAATATTATTTTAAAGTGGATGTTTCTTTTATTATTTTCTCGTAGTCGTAGTCGTAATTCGTAAATAAATTATGAATTTGTGGTTGAAATTTGATAAATTAAAGGTCTCACGTCTCACCTCCGCACCAAGCTCCGCGCCACTATAAATATAGTTTAAATTAAAAGTGTGTACCTCACCATGAATTCAATTCGATAAATTGTTCGAAATAGTACTTCACAAACAACCCCTCTTTTCCTTTTCTTTCAGCCAATTCAGCTTCTCCTCCTTCTTCATCTTCGGACATTTTCTTTTCTTCTTTCATTTATGTTCGTTTTATTATCTGTGTTGGATTTGCCAAGAACCGTTTTATTTTAAAATGTTTCTCGTGGTTTTGAACGTAATTCGAGTTTCATACTTCAATTAAATCGTAGAATTATTTCAACAGTTTAAATCATCTCTGTCAAGTGACTTTTAATTTCATCCGAGTGAGTTGAACCTAATTCTTGATTACCGATTAATTTAGATAGTTGTAATGTCCAGATGAATATTTTTTTGTTCATCACGATTCGCGGCTAAACCTCCATTGTAAATATTTCTCAACTGAATGTTCTTCGAAAAAATTCTTTGTGGTTCCTAAATGTATCGATGTGTTTGTTTATGAAAGAATTTCAATCACAAGAAATTATTTACATATTCGTTAGAAGTTTTCGTTGATAAATTCATTTGGTGGAAAAATGTGCTAAATTTCACGTTGAAAATTATCAGTTTAAAAAAGAAAGTGCATACACTGTTTTCGATAGGCAGATTGTTTATGATTGAATAAAAGTTTCACGTTTTTAAACAATCGCTTGCGCAATGCGCTAGGTACTTCGAATCGATAATTCGTTAAGAATGTTCGTGTACGTGAATTGAAATAATGTAGTTTATTTGCTTTCAGGATATATTATTTGCATGATTGTAGGAATTTAATCGTAAATATGTCTAATCAAGATGAAACCAGAAGAATGCAAATATTTAAGAACAAAGGAAGGTGTCCGGAGGTGTGTTAAGTTCTTCATCTTTCATCTCATTTGAAACCGACGGCTTATTAATTTGGTTATGTTATTAGGAAATGAGAAGAAGACGTAACGAAGTGAATGTTGAACTTCGTAAGGCTCGTAAAGACGATCAGCTTTCTAAAAAGCGTAATATTTTTCCCGAAGATGCATTCTCCGACGATGAAGCACCATCATGCGAGCAAGCATCCCCTACGACATTAGTTAGTCCTCAAGATATCATAGATGGTAAGTTGGATTCACCTCATAACTTGTATTGTTTTCAAGGTTACGTAAATTTATCATCATTTTCAGCCGTTCAAAATGGCGATCGCAAGAAACTACTGCACGCTGTACAATCAGCTCGTAAAATTCTGAGTCGCGAGAAGAATCCACCTATTGATAAAATGATTAACGCCGGATTAGTACCTATTTTAGTACAATTGTTGGAAATCCAAACCGAAGACGAGTAAGTTTCCCTATTGAGGGGTTTTCATTATGTTGAAACGTTTTATTCAAGTTACTTTTTTCATTCTAGTGGCGATATTCAATTTGAAGCAGCTTGGGCTTTGACTAATATCGCGTCTGGTAACTCGGAACAGACTAAAACGGTAATAGAAGCCGGTGCAATACCTAAATTCGCGACATTATTGAGCTCACCGTTTACCCACATCGTCGAACAAGCTGTCTGGGCTTTAGGTAACATCGCCGGAGATGGTCCCGAAGCTAGGGATATGGTATTGAGTCATGGCGTCATGAAATCTTTACTAAGGCTCATAGAACCGGAACCTTTATGTGCCGTGAGTTCAATTTATTTGCTGATAAGATAATGTTTATATTTCATTCAACTCGCTATGTTGCTCGTATTTTAGATATCTTATCTACGTAACATCGTATGGACGATTTCTAATTTATGCCGTAATAAGAAACCACCGCCGGATTTCATCGCTGTTAGACCCTGCATTCCATATTTGAGTCGATTGTTGTATTACAACGATAACGACGTATTGGGTAAATCATGCTCGATGACACTACTCATCAGAATCATTAACTTTTCCGTTGCTAATTCTTCGATAATATTTAGCTGATGCTTGTTGGGCATTTTCTTATTTAACCGACGGTACCAACGAGAAAATCCAAGCAGTCGTTGACCAAAACATAGTACCAAAATTAGTCGAATTACTGGGTCACAAAGCTTCCACAATCGTCACCCCTGCACTACGAGTTATTGGCAATATTGTTACTGGAAACGACGAACAAACTGACGCTGTAATTC
Source organism: Trionymus perrisii (assembly GCA_900050545.1). NCBI lineage: Eukaryota > Metazoa > Arthropoda > Insecta > Hemiptera > Pseudococcidae > Trionymus > Trionymus perrisii. Next base: position 11,048 of record FIZV01048081.1, on the reverse strand, counting down.
AGGCGAACGCTTTGCCAGAATTGAAAACGCTCTTACATAGTTCGAGGCCTGCCCTGGTCAAAGAAGCTGCTTGGGCTATTTCCAATATAACTGCGGGTACTTCTTCGCAAATCCAGACAGTAATCGACGCTAATTTATTGCCCGATATTATTCAAGTTTTACAAAACGTACGACTACACATTTTGTTGAATTATGAACGTTATGGAACTGAAATCTAATAACCTCGTTCATTTTATTTCAGGGAGACTTTAAATCTCAACGAGAAGCTGCTTGGGCTGTTGCTAATTTCACCAGCGGATGTACCGCTTTTCAATTGTTTAATTTTTTGAATTTAGGCCTTATACCGCCGTTCTGCGCTGTCCTTAATAGTAGAGATTGGAAGACTATTTGTGTCGTTTTGGATGGTATTTTTAATATGCTACAAGTAAGTCGAGGATTCGTCTTGAAAATTGGACTTGTTTTAATCCGAATCGAGACATATAATGGGGTTTTGTTTCAGTTGAGCGAGAAAGTAGGCGAACATAATAATGTAGCTTTAGCCATAGAAGATTGCGGCGGTCTCGATAAAATAGAAGAATTACAAAATCATCCGAAAGATCAAATCTACAGCAAAGCTTACCATATCGTAGAAACTTATTTCTCAGAAAATGTACGTTTCGTTTTTCATCCTTTATGTAAATTCCTTCTATTAATTTGTACATATTAAATACTAACTACGAACGAACGAACCTTTTTACAGGGCAAAGAAGACGGTATTGTAATCGCAGAATCTACCACTAACGATAAATTTTTATTCACTGCCTCAGACGAAGCTTCCGGAACGTTCTCGTTTTAATAATCGGCATATTTTTATTTTTAACTAGTAGTACATTATTCGCTGCTATACCTTTTACAATCTTAAACAAATTTTTCTTCTGTTTTATTTATAAACCACGTCACAAATTTGTTTTTTATTATGTTTTTAGAGCCGTTGTTCCCATTTTACTCCTGTTCAATTTTTTAGGCTACTAGAAAACACGTATAATCGTTTAGAAAAGAAACAGTTGTGATGATAGTTAAGGTTTTTGAATAAAATACGGATTAATTTAATTGATGGAGGAAGTCTGGTTACTTTAATCTTTGTATACATTGTAATTGTTTTTATTTTTTTTTTCTGCGTATTCGTTTTTTTTCCTTAGAGATATCTCGTCGAGTATTGTTTTCTTCTGTATTTTTGAAAGATTTTACAAAATATTAAAATATTGTGATGTATTTCCAGCGTTTTGATTTAATTGTTAGGTATCATCCAAATTTCAGTGGTTTGTTTGTGTGGGAATGGGTGACCACATATGGTGTCATTTTCTGAGTAGGATAACTTTTGGGTTCCTTTTCTTGCATTATCAACTTTTGATAGCATAAATTCAAAGAAACCTTTGATATCAGAATATTGAACGTATTGAAATCATTTTTCAACGTACGTAGTTTTGCACTCTTGTTCGACTGCAACTGCATCTTAAATAAATTGTGAACATTGAAAACAGTAAAAATATTGAGTGGAAAATTGGAAATTCAATTACAAAATATTGCATTCTTTCTACTTAGTTTGTATTTTTGTTGACCTCGTTCAACATAAACAAAATTATTAAATGACTAACTTGTTTAAAAATGAAAATATAAAACAAAACAAAATTAATTTATGTAGTTTAGTATTTTAGTGGGGTAATTGTAATTCTAGAATCTAGATAGTAGATTATTCTAGATAATTCGTTGAAGTTCGTTCGGGTGCAGAATACGAAGATGACCGAAAACACTCGAGCAGAAAAACCGGTAATCAAAGGAGAAAGGAAACGTAACAGAAGAAGTTGCGCGTTGCGGCGTTGCCGCGTTGCTGAAGATATAAGATAAGATGTGATGTATGATCTGATGGCTGGATCTGTGAAGTGTGAACCGGTGAACAACCATCAACACGTGGAGAATGAAAAAATGAAAATCAGAGATAGATAAAATTGAAACTTCTCTATCTTTTTAAATAATTTATTGCAATTATCGTTTGATCATGGTGCTAGCGTGCTACTGCAGTTTTGGTATTCTCAGAATTAACAGTAAGTGAAAATTATTCATCAGTGAATATCGTGCACATAATGGAGGATCTGAATTCTCTCACCGAACAAATAATTTCTTCCATGATTGAAATTAAAATCTCAGAAGCGACTAGTAATTGCGAAAAAGAAATTTTCGGTGTAATTTCGCAATGTGTTCAATTACTATCGGAAAATTCAAGGTAGTTTACTTTGGCCATTTATAAATATTCCATTTGGATCGAATAGAATTACTTTTCAAAGATACCGATTCGTTATAACAATATTGAATGTGTTCTTATGTCCAGCTACGATCACAGATGCTTCCAGTTGGTCGACAGTGTCATTGATCGATTATGGGAAAAATTGAATACTGGGAAATGGAAAGATGTTCCTGACATTTACCGAGATCTGTATGCATTCGCGAGTTACATAAAAGTATGATAGATACTCTCCCAGATTTAGGTAAACTGTGATACGTATTATCTAAATTTGAGTGCTCATTTTCAGATTGGTATAATTCTAAGACGTATTTACGTCTACGATCAGGGTGATTCTACAACAGTACTGCAAATACTAACGGATGCGATGAAAGCTGCAGATATGGGATTGCTGTTAGGCAATTCGATGCGTACAGAACTAACTCAAGTGGCTACCAAATTATGTCGTTTGATTCATTTAGGTATGTACCTGAACTCATTTTTTAGTTATAATTAACCCAACTTGACAATATTTTGCAAACGAATATCATTTGATTTAGTTTCAAATCACGAAAATGACTCCGAAATGAGAGTATTTCCCGGTGCAGATAGTATTTCCGAAGTACAATTACAAGGTGAGCTGATTCCGGTAGAAGTTTGTCCTTCGATAGAATCATTCTTAGCTAATCACTTCAATCCTCGAATTCCGGTCAAGTTAAAAGGTAAATACTGGTTACTGTACTCATAAATCAATCGAATAACGTTAAAATAATCATTAAAACGTTATCAGGTTGCATAGAACACTGGCCAGCGTTGAAGAAATGGCCCAATGTAAATTACATTTTGGAAAAAATCGGGCCTAGAACTGTCCCAGTTGAAATCGGCAGTAGTTACACTTCATCCGAATGGTCTCAGAAGTTGACGACCGTACGTTCATTCGTCGAATCGTATATGATAACAGAGAACGCCGAAATTGGTTACTTGGCTCAGCATCAATTATTCAATCAAGTACGGCGATTTTTTTAGCTATTTTTATTTTTATGCTTCGATTTATTGTTCTATTGCATTTATTTTAAAACAGATTCCCGAATTATTGGAAGATATTCGCGAACCGGATTATTGTTTTTTGTCCGATACTTACGAAGAAGCCGGTGGTATCGATGTAAACGCTTGGTTCGGTCCGGCGCGTACAGTTTCCCCTATGCATTACGATCCGAAACATAATCTACTTACTCAGGTGGTCGGATCTAAGGTTATAATACTCGTTGATCCAAAGTACAGTGAGAATGTGTATCCTCACGATGACCATTTGCTATTCAATACGTCTCAAGTTAATCCCGAAAATGCGGATTTCGATCGGTTTCCCAAGTTCAAAGATGTTGAATTGATGCGATGTGTTTTAGAACCAGGTAACGTAGTATTTTAGTTGTTATTTTTGATTCGAAAGTGATTGTGCTGGTTTTTTATAATTTATCTGTTTTGTTTGAACAGGCGATATGCTGTATATTCCTCCAAAATGGTGGCACCATGTACGTTCGTTGAGCACTAGTTTTTCGGTTAGTTTTTGGTGGAATTAGCTTCCTTTTCAGCTTCGAATGTACAAACTTGTCAACGAGCGACGATGTTTCGGATTTTTCATCTTGTTCAGGTGAATAAGTTTGTTCGTTAAAAAGGGTAGTTCGATAGTATCGTAGTTATTGTAATTTGGTTCTTTCGACAATTTTTCTAACAACTTATCGTTGTGTCTTTTGATTGAAAAATACTTTTATAATGAAGCGAATTTGAAGTGCTAAATTGAAAAAAAATGAGGATTTTTTTAAAATCAATTTTTCTGTCGTAAATAACGTAGAATTACTAACCAACTTTTTTATTGTAAAAAAATTAGGAATTTCTTATAAATGCTTATCAATATCTGTAACAGGGTAAAAAGAAATTTCTTTTTTTAAATTGATAATTTTTAATGATTCAATAATTTTTTTAAATTGTAAATTTTAAAAAAATGCCAAATTTCCTAAAATTGTTGAATTTGATAAAATTCTCTGATTTACAAAAATTATTGATTTATCAAAAATTGTTAAATTTATAAAAATTGTCAATATCTCAAAAACTGATAAATTTTCAAAAAATGACAGATTTCCCAAATTTGTTGAATTTTATAAAATTCTCTGATTCATAAAAATTGATGAATTTTAAAAATTCATTATCTTTTTAAAAATTACCACATTTCTAAAAATTATTAAATTTTTCAAAAATAATTGACAAATTTTCAAAAATTAAAAATTTTTACTGATCCAATAATTTTCGGAAATTGTAAATTATCAATGTAATGTATGATTTTTGGGGGTTAATTTCAAAGTTGGATTATGGTTTCTGAAAAAAATGCGTTCCCCCCAATCTTTTTGAAGACTTGTCCTCAAGAATATTATTTCTCGGCACCCCTGACGAGGGGCATTTCAGAAGTCGTTGCCACCCCCTTAAAGTTTCGTTATATTCAAAGCACAGTTTCTTTGAAATTTAGTTTCAAACATCAAACTTCTAGTACGTAAAATTATAGAAAAGTATTTTTATATTTTTGTTTAGTCAAGTAATCACGAATTTCTTAGAATTTAATTCGGTACAAATTTTTTTTTCAAATTTGTTCAGCAGTGTTTACGCAAAATTTCTCAAAATTTTATTCAAACACATATCATTCTCATAATGCACAAACACTCTGCTGGTAACCGAATTAGGTACATATACGAGTACCTATTACATCTTGTTGAAAAGAGAATGAAATTACGATTACGACGAGCATCTTGGGTTGTAATATTTATACGACGCGACGTGTTGCTCTCGCTAATGAAAATCTGTCATAGTGTTTTTTTCTCGTGACTTATTTGTTTTGCAAATGATTTAACGAATGAGCTTCTAACGGTGGCATTTTTTCTCTTCTCGTATGGGATGTCCTTCCTTGTCTGTAATCTTTAGTACGTGGCGCTGCAGATATTTAGAGGAGCGAATTTATTGCAAAATGCACGCGTCGCCTCTAGTTAAACGAGTGTAAAGTGACGTGACGATACATCTCGTCGAGACGCGAGTTAATTCCACCATTAACTTTAGATGGATACGAGCTTATGTACGAGTACTTGAAAAGACGCCGCTGACGCGACGTCTGCAACGAACTATGCAAATTAGCGGGATTGTATTTACCTACATATGTGATAACGATAAGACAGTCATTGATAAAATTTCAACGCTCGTTGCATATTCATAAGAGTGGTAGTAAATTGGTTTAAATTTTATTAACGAAATGAACGCGTGTGCTGAAGTAAATGCAGTATGAAGTCACATGCGCGTTTAAAGTTCAAATTTTATCGCATTTTTTTACAAAAGTATTTACGATGTATGATACCTTAATACCTACGTGTACCTGCGATGAAGGCAATAGATATTTCTTGTACGTAATCGACTTGTGGGAAATTCATCATTTTCCAAGAATTATTCGGTCTACTTAATTACCACCTGCGATGGTATTTTGTTTTCTATTCGAGTGAGGGAAACACGTGTGATATGTTTAGGTACATAGACATACGTTAGGCAGAGATGCTAGAAAATATAGGTACGTAGCTTCATGCTGATGCTTCCACTTTCCACATACAGGGTGATTCATTATAAATTTTAATATACAGGGTATCCCGGTACCAATTAGCACCCCTTCACCAGCGATACAGTAACTCAAGCTAAGCTCATGTATGCAGGTTTGCCGACCCTGTGAATGGCAGGGGCAGAGATATGCTCAGTTTAAAATTTAAAAAAAGTTTATGTGAGCATGGTGGTCATCTCTTCATGGGAGAGAACTACGTTTAGGTACTCGAGGTTCACCAATCACCACTCTTTTTTTCATTCTGATTTTTTTTTTTTTAAATAATTGATGGAAATTTCTAAATTTCTGCAAGAATTTCAAGAGGAGGTCAAACTCTATCCACATATTAAATTTCCAGCAAATTCGGACGAAAAGAACAAGTTTTTCAGCGATTTTTTGAATTTTAAGTTTGGAAAATTCAACTCTTCTTACTCTGTGGAACGTTATATGGGACCGGATCCGGCTCATTTTTGAAATGTGTGTTGTTAGTGGTCCAGCATACCCGCATACCAAAAATTATCCAAATACGATCTGTACAACGTTCGCTGGAGCAAAAAGAGTTGGATTTTCCATGCTTAAAATTCAAAAAATCGCTGTAGAACTGGTTCTTTTTATCCGATTTTGCTAAAATTTGATATGTGGATAAAGGCTTGCAAAAATAAAAAATTTTCAGTACGAAAAAAGCGACTAGTGAAATGAGATCAGATACACATAGATAATTTATATAGATCCGCTCTAAATTAGATTTTAAAATCTTTTAAAAGGGCGCTCCTCGTCTCGTGCCATTCGTCTTTTTGGGAAATTTATACCAAGCGAATTATGTTCGTAAAAAATTTACAAAGTTTTTAACGAGTGACAGTCGAGTATTTTAGGCGTTGATACAGAGCTGCCAATTTGAACGAAGCCTTTGGTAAAATCTTTTACCGAACTTTTGGAATAAATTTTTTAATGACTCGATTCTACTGTTCTTTTCTCCTCGCCCTGGTAGCCTCTTTTACACGTACTATAAATTACGTATTTCTTTGGAAAAGTTTGCTATACATATTTGTGTAATTTTTCTGCCTTTGGGGGTTGCGGGAGTAGGGTGGTTTGTTTCAGGTACCTGAGGGCAAAGTATTCTCATCATTTTTATACCGTTCGTGTAATTAATTCATTCGAAATTTCATTAGTAAAAGTCATTTGAATTCTTAAAAATTTATAAGTTTCATAATATTCGACAAAAAATTTACTTTTAGATTTTGGAATCAAATCAAAAAAATCTCAAGTTTTTTTGAAAAAGTAAATCGTTCACTTTTTTTGTTTGATTAAAAAAATTGGAAAATTGTTGAACAGCAAAAATTTGGAAAAAATATTTGTAGGAGAAATTTTTTTTCAACCTATTTAAGGAGAGTTTTTTTTTTTTTTTATAAAGTGAGAACTAAATCAATAAAATTAGAGAAGTTTTTTAATGAAAATTTTTCGATCAATTGATTTTTCTCAATACGTAGTTGGAAGAAATTGAGAAAAAAATCAGAAAACTTTCAGTAAAAAAAAGTAAGAAAAAACAACACTTTTTTTTTGAATTGGAAGAAAAAACTGGTGAAAGAAATTTAGGAGAAGATTTGTAGATTTTTCTAAAATAAAAAATTGAACGATTTTTTTTACGTGGAAAAAATCGGGGGAAATTTTTAAAAAGGTGATCGAAAACGTTGAATAAATTGAGAAAAATGTGTGAAAAAATTTGAAAATTTTCAAAAATTCAAAGTTGAGCTTTTTTATGAAAAACGTAACTTTCAACAAGATAGAAAAGCTCGTAGGGCCTCATTTATAAGTCTGAAAAAAATCTGGAAGATACATTTTATTATGCGAATCATCGAGTGCGACTTTCGTTCTGTGATCCTGAGCTTCTGGGGGGTGGAGGGGGGACCTAATACCCCTCAACGTTTTTGGAAAAAATTGAAGAAGAATAAATGGGTCGAGTACCTAATATATCGTTTTCTGGGGTTTCTGCGAAGCCACATTCGAATATGAAACTCATTTTTTGCGTGCAGCCCCTCCAAACCTCTCTGTGCCTTACCCCTCCCTCCCCCTCTCCATTTCAATAAAAACCCATTTCGAAGATTTTTGAAAAGATATGTTTTTCCACAAAAAAAATGTTGGAAGAATTTTTTATTAGTTCTATTTTTTCCCCATGTTTATTTTGTCCCAATTTTTAATATCAAAATTTAAAAAATATCTTTTCCAATTTCCAATTTTATTTTTATTTTTCTTGCAAACATTCATTTTTGTGTTATTTTAATTTTTTTTTGCATTTTTACTTTTTTCAAATAATGTTAAGTATACCTCCTGTTTTTTTATCCTAATTTGTGTTATTTTGATTTTTGATTTTTTTTTTTTTGAATTTACAATTTTTATTACCCACTTTAATTTTATTCATTTTTTGATTTTTCTTAAATTTCCATTTTTTTTTCAGTGGTTTTTAATTGAAATCGATTTTTTTCAGTTTCAAATTTCGCATACTTCTGTTTTCCATTTTTTTATGAAATTGAAGGGGTATACATATTGCAGTTATTTTGAATTTTTGAAGTTTTTCCAAAATTGGTACCTACCTACCTAAATATAAATTATATGTCAGTGTCGTTTTTGTATTTTAGATTTTTTATTGTTTTTTGCCAACTTTTTTTTTGTTTTGTGTTATTTTTATCAATTTTTAATCTTAATTTTTTTCCTCGATTATGGGCTTATTCGTTCGTTCAAGTCCTCAAGTTTTAAAATTTTTAATTTCTTTTAAAATTTCTATTTTCTAAAAAAAATTGATTTTATTTTTATTTTGCTGGTTTAATTTTGATTTTTGAATTCAGTTATATTCAATCTTTTAATTTTTTCATCTGTAAATATTGTTCCATTTTCAAGTTCATTTTTGTATTATTTTAACTCGTAATTTTGTTTTTTAAATTTATTCTTTGTGCATGAATCAATTTTTGGGGGGGGGGGTTGTCGACTAACGTTTTTTCAATTTATTTTTTTATTTTTTAAAAATTCACATGGTTGTCAATTTTTCTAAATTTTCAAGTAGGTACATACTCCTACTTGAGTTTATTTTTTATTTATTTTTTTTAACGCCAATGGCTTGTGGCGTAACTTTAGTTTTTATACTTGGATAAAATTTTAGGTACTGTAGTCGTGCATCGGCTTCTGCAAATGTCCTGCCTTTTGTGGGGAAAATTTTGATACTCATTGACATGTACATCTTGTACGTATTTTAAAAAAAAAACTCGATGAAAATTATCGCCTGATTTTTTTTATCATCAATTATTTTGTTTACCTTCCTTCGGCGAACTTTTATCGAAAAAAGTACATAAAAAGGCGAGAAAATAACGATTTTCGTCGATTCGCGGGACCATTTTTACAGCTCGACATTAAAGTGAATTTACGACTGTACTCGTTTATTGCAATTATTATTTCAGCTTCTTTGTGAAAATTTTTTCTTTTTTTCCTTATTTATTTTTTAATGAACTCGTTTTAGATTTTACGAGCAGATTTTTGAAATAATAAATAATTGCAGTGGACTGAAAATGTCTACATTAATGAGCTTTTATGTACTACAAATTGAAAATTTTATATCCTTCGATCTTCCGCTTGATGTTCGTGTGAAGTGGAAATTTTGGAAAACAAGAAGGAATTTTTTCCTCTTGAAACTATGTCAAGGTTATAAAATGAATATCCGAGTTAGTTATCTCGAGATGCCATAAATACGCGAGTACGAGCGAACAGATAAAAATTGTACATTTTTTTTATGGTCTCGCTATAATGAGGTAAAAAATTAAAAATCTTCGACGTTCGCTGACTTTTGAAAATGGATAAAAGATTCGACTTTTTATGCGTACCTTTGGTTGTATTTTTTCGCCGTCGAAAAAACGTAGGTAAAAATTTGGTATTCGGGTATCGTTTGCGAGGCACTTGGCGAGAAAGGGCGTTAATAAAGAAGCCGAGCTTGTTGGCAATTTTCGTTTCACTGCTCGACGTCGTTTGTGGTGCGGGTTAAGCGGTGGCAAGTGGCACCTGTATCAATACTGCGGAGGAAATTTGAAAATTGCAAATTCTCCTCGTGTTTGGAGTACGCATGGTATGAATCTGCGTTCTGATACGCTGCTCGTGCTCGTGTGTCATTTATGGCGGAGAAAAATTCTCGTAGCGTTCGAAGATACCCTATAAGTGTTGTTTGCGATTATACTCGTATGTATATGACATAATTATGTATGTGTGAAGTACATACGTAGAAGATGCTATAGCACGTGTATGAAATATTCAAATGAATCGGATAAAGAGAATGGCAACGAGTAGGGGGTATAAGGCTGGAAGATGGATGAGTGAGACGTGTGCCTTGTGTACATACGAGTATAACTGTAGCTGGTTCGAAGAAGATGATGAAAATTTTATAAATGAGATACCTGCCTAGAGAAGAATTACAATAGATAGCAAGTCCAGTGTTAACTCCTCAAGTTTAAATCAATACGAATCCTTTATTTTTTAATGGTTTAATTACCCACTCAGCTGGGTTTATTATGGAAATTACGTTTTTTAGGAGAAAATTTGAGATAGGTATTTTTTCTTGAAAAAATTGAGAATTTCCTCCCAAAAAATTGAATTTTTTTTTTTAAATTGGGAGATTTAGAATTGTTTCCCCCAAAAAATGGAGAATCTCCCTAATTTAGGATTCTACCCTCAAAAAATTGACAACTTTTTTCTCCATAAAATTTGAAAAGTTTTTTCACGTCAAATTGAAAAATTTTTAACTCCAAAAAATTTTAAAACGTCAAGATAATTTTTTTACTCCAAAAAAAAAGAGTAATTGTTTCCTGCCAAATTATTATTTATTTTTTTTTTGAAAATGTATCAGAATTAAAAATATCAAAATTCTGGAAATTGTAAAAATTGAAAAAAAAAATTTAATTGATCCAGTTACAAGCATAAATGAAAATTTGAAAATAAACAAATTTTGATTCTCATCAAATTTTTAAAATTTCGAATTTTTTACATTCCAACTTGAATTTTAAAATTGGTCGAATCTTGCAAATTGCAAAAATTGAATTTTATTTATTTATTATTTTTATTTTTTGAAAATTTGGTAGCATTTTAAAAAATTATTTAAAAAATTAGAAATAAAAGTTGTAAAAAAAAATAATTTTC
>FIZV01048041.1:0-11527 GCA_900050545.1 Trionymus perrisii | reverse complement strand
CATTTCTTTGAAAAAGTACATGCGCGCCTTTTTTTCTATTCTGGCCCAGTGTGCGACGCTTGAAATTTACTTTCGCCACGCATTGAGTGGCGAAAGTAAGTACTCTCAAAATTTCCTAATCATTGTTTTTTTTTTTTTTTTTTTTTCCACAGTGCATAAATGCCGCTTTATTAATGAAAAATTTCCTGCCAGCATATGACATTTGGCTTCTACTAACGCCCCTCGGGGCGGGCGTTAGTTTTTTCATTGTTTGTAAGTATAAATAGCACGTCATGTCCGGGACTAATTATTTAAAAAAAAATTTTAATCGTCGATCTTTTTTTTGCAGAAAAAGCACAATCAATCAAAATGGATGCTGTTAATGGACCTTTGGATGAGTTTCGGTAGGGTCGGCTATGTCCCCGAAGTGGGGGTCAAAGCGGCGACCTTACTGATTTTTGTAAGTAATAAACCTATTTCTAATTTTAGATTAGGTTCAAAATATTGATTTTTTTGAATGTTTTCAGATCGCCGTGCAATATTTTATTAAAGAAGCCGCCACACCACCTCCACTAGTCCGAAGCTATTTCGGCCCACTAAACAATACCGTAATATAAACAAAATACCCATATAGGTGTTTATTCGCCGATGACAAAGAATTTAAATTATTCATTTAGTAAATACGTACAAAAAAAATATGTTAAAAATCGCGAACTTGTTACTATAAAATTGCGGTGTTCGTGCGTTAACCAACCAAAAGAAACGTAAACAGAGAAGTGATAACAAATTTTTATAGGAAAATATCTTGATTTTTTGTCTTAACTTTTTTGAAAAAAAAAAAACAATCACCCAAAAAAATTCTTAATGGTTTTGGAAGGAGACCTTCCTAATTGCTGGATGAAGAAATTCTTCAGTTACGAAGAAGCAGAACAAAGAACAAAGAATTTTTTATTGGTGATTAAAGAATTTTTTTACTGAAAATTATTTCAGCAGTTTTATTGAAAAATTCCAACTTTGAATTGAAAGGAGAATTTGGCATCATCTTGAAATTTCTTCATTCGTTTCGTGCCCAAATGCACCGACGTGCTACGCTGCAGCTCGAAAATGAAGAGCTGAAACGGGCGGAATGGAAATTTGAAAAAAAAAAATGTAACTAGTTTTTTTTTTAAGAAATCCACTTTTGAATAATTCAAGAAATAATGACTTTTTTCGCTTACAAATCATCTAGAATCGATGATTGATTTGAAACAAGTCTTGCTGCAGATCATTCCTAAACAATCGAGTGGTTTTCTTGGAGAAAATGTTTTGTTATAGCTACTGAATTTCAATCTTCTACTATGAAAGCTACGTAGAATTTATACAGAAAAACTTTCCTCTCAACTCGCTTTCGAAAGATTTTCATGCTCTGAAAAAGCCGGCGGCGGTGACATTGAAACTCTAGAAGAAGCGAGGTAAACTTTAGAACCATAACCCTGAAAAAAAAGACCTAGTTTCCCTTCTCCATCCCGTCCTTCGAATACGTAACGTAATTCGCTATAAATTCAAAGATCAAAATCCCCGTTTGTGCAACTTCTAATCGATTCGTAGAGAGCTGCACGGCGAGTCAAACAAAAAGCCAATTTTTTCTATGTAAAAAATTTCACCAACTGAAAGTTAATTGTTCTTTGAACGAATGAAAAATCTGCGGGTTAAAAATGGAACAAGAGAGGGCGTAATAAATGAGAAATTGGTGCGTTCGCCTTCTTTTTTGTGGCTTTACTAAAGGACAATTTGTTTTTTCTATTTTTTTTTTCTATCAATTGGAATGGGTTTGAAACAGCGTTAAAATTGATTGGATTTTAATTTTCTTGCTATCGCGTTTTGTTTGCTTGTGTAAGTGTGTGTGAGCGCTGAGCGCTCGCTTTATCGTTTTTCCTCGACTTTTTTCGCCTTTGATTGGGACATTTTTGCAAGACGCGCCAGCTCTTACGTAATACGTACGTTAGCTTCTTATATACACTTAACGTCGCGATCGACGATCTCCTCCATCGCCTGCGTGAATTAAATTAAGCATGAAAATTGGCTTGTTGAAAAGTTCAAAAGCATAAGGGTGCTCGAAAGCTAATACACAATGTATTTTCTTTTCATTTCCTTCGCTTTCCGGTCGGTTTGTTTGTATAGTGTCGGGAAAATACGATTTGGATACGTCATTCGTCGTCGTCATAGATAAGAAATAAATAAGTGAAAAGCTTATCTAATTGTTCCGAAAATGAAATCTAATCTCTTCGGGTGATTGTTGGTTTGTTACAGGATCCGAAATTACGACAACTTGTTAACATCGGCTCGTCCGCCGATAGTTTGGAAGAGAAAACGGTCACTTTGGTTTTTGGCACGGATTTCGTGAATTTGACCTTTATTAATTTTTGCTGCACCAAGAAAGAAGTAGCCAAGGTAAGTTTGGCCGAGCTTTTACAACTTTACTTTTTTTTTTTTTGCACTTGTAAAGAACGTCATCATTAACCAAATTCAAAGCATAGTACCTCGTGTGAGTCATTTCGCCACGCGGTCTCGTCATTAGGATTAGCAGCGAATGGGAAACTCGAAAGGTGCCGCGCAAACCTACAGTTTAGTATTCGTAGTTGGAAAAGTATTTATACGCGATAATAACGCGCTTTATGGCAAGTTTTAATAATCGTGTCTGCGATTTGTGGCTTAGCGGTAAATAATTCTCGTATTGTGAATGTAGAGTACCTACGTAGTACGTACAGTTCTCGTATTAACAGTTAACACCCATTCTGAAACTTATACTCTCGAAAACTATGTACTCGTACAAAGGAAATACGGCGATTGTTCAGGTTGAAAGATTAACATCTACGAGTTCAATCAAACTGACATCTCATACAACGACGAGTGTACTACGAATATAATGGCACTTGAAAAATTATCTAGTCGACTAAAAGCATTCCTCATCCTTATTCCTTTGCCTTCCATAGGCCCTAAATTTCGCAAAAAATTTACATCCTTAAAGGTAAGATTTTCAGGTACGGTTTTTCAAATTTTCAGCAACTTCTTCGAGGAGATTTCGATTAGTGAATGACTGTACTTATTTCGATAATTGGAGAGATTCCGAGGCTTTGCTTTAACCGACGAAATAATGTTAAACTTTGCGTTAAGTTAGACATGACGGAGTGGTATAGATTAGCAGCAGGACTAGACCTGGCTCAGATTGCAACTACATCATAATTAAGCATCCCAAAAGTCTTTTCAAATAAATAGCTCTTTCGACCTTTAAGCCTTTTTCGAAATGAATATCTAATAGGACAAATTTCAAACTCCCTGTCGTAATTCTTCAAAAAATTACCTCAAAAAAATTCTTCAATTTTTTCACGCAGTCTGGGCGCTAAGTTGAGTACTTGGAAGTTGGAAAAATTAATTCAAAATTGCATTTTTCAATTTTTTTTGGAAATCGAGTAAAACTTGGATATTTCAAAAAAAATTGTTGAATGTGTACAGTACATGGTCGGACTTTTCAACGATTTTTTAATGGGTATTACTTTTTTTTTTTAAATTATTGAAAAGAAATATTTTGAGAATGAAATAAAAATTTGACGTTTTAGAAATTGTTTATAGGTGAATAAAAAGGGGAAATTTTTCAATTCTTTTCCAAACGGTTTTTGAAGTTGTTTACTACAAAGTACAAAATTGTTTTATGGAGATTCAGCAATAATTTGTGCCTCTCTCTGTAAAAGTTTTGAATAAAAATTGAGGAACTTTTAATTTTTGAAGTATCCTGGGAAGTATTTGATGGTTGTCTTCTCAGTTCTGAAAATCGTGGAAAGATTAATTTTGAGAGTGCCCTTCAAAATTTTTTATTTCATTTGATAATTAATTTTTTTCGGAGGGGGGCGTTTTGTTATTATTTGGTTAATTTCTTTCATTTATACTTTTAAACTGTTCTTGAAGTTCTTTTGCAGTTTGTGTTCACTTCAAAAATACTACAAAGCACAAAATTATTTTGTGGAGAGACAGCAACATTTTGCGTCTCTTTCTGCAAAAGTTGTGATTGATAATTCAATTTTTTCAAATTCCAGAAAAAGTCTGCTTTTTAAATCGAGCAATAATCCAAGGTTACAAAAGTTGGTTCACCGTTCTATATAAATGATTTAAAAATCGAAGTAAAATTTAATTTTTCGAAAATTCATCAGGTATATAAATGCAGTGGCGATTTTGAGAGGAAAATGTAAGAAAGTCAGAAAATTGATACATTACAGTGTAACATTTTCAAAGGGGAAGAGGGGTGTTTTATGGAATGAATTGGAAATTCAATTTTTTGAAGAACTGCACCATTTTTTTAGAATTCGAGGGTTAGAATTTCTTTAAAATTCAGAGTAAATTTTTTCACATTTAAAAAAATTATTGAATTGTCTAAACTGCAAAATTTTCAAAAATTACCAAATTTTCCGAAATCGTTGAATTTACTAAAATATGTAATCCAATTAGAACTTGTTGAATTTTTAAAAATTTCAACACTTTCCAAAATTGACAAATTTGTCTAAATTGGCAAATTTTTAAACAGGGACACACTTACAAAATATAGGAAATTTTTCCAAAATTGACAAATTTTCAAAAATGAACAAACTTTCAAAAATTGACAAATTTTCAAAAATTTAAAAACATTTTTAAAATTGACAAATTTTCAAAAATAAACAAACTTTAAATATTTAAAATTCTTCCAAAATTGACAAATATTTTTGAAATTGACAAATTTTCAAAAATTTAAAAACATTTTTAAAATTGACAAATAAGCAAACCTTAAATATTGAAAAAATTTTAAAAATTGATAAATTTTTTACAATTGACAAATTTTTCCAAATTGATAAATATTTTTGAAGTTGACAAATTTTAAAAAATTGACAAACTTTTGAATATTGAAAAATTTTCTAAAATTGATCAATTTTCCCAAATTGACAAATTTTTAAAAATTGACAAACTTTTGAATATTGAAAAAATTTTAAAAATTGACGCATTTCCCCAAATGAACAATTTTTTTACAATTGACAAATTTTTCAAAACTGACAAATTTTTAAACATTAAAAATTTTTTAAAATTGACAAATTTTTTTCAAATTGGCAAATATTTTGAAAATTGACTAATTTTCCACAATTGACAAAATTTTCAAAACTGACAAACTTTTAAATATTAAAAAATTTATCAAAATTGAAATTTTTTTCCAAATTTAAAAATTATTTTAAAATTTACAAATTTTTAAAAATTGAAAAATATTTTTGAAATTGACAAATTTTCAAAAATAAACAAACTTTTAATTATTAAAAAAAATTCAAAAATTTACAAATTTTTCACAATTGACAAATTTATCAAAACTGACAAATTTTTAAATATTAAAAAATTTTCCAAAATTAAAAAACTTTCAAAATTGACAAATTTTCCAAAATTGAATAATTTTCAAGTCGGACTTCCATGACTTCCCAATCAAAAACGCCACTGAAATGATACAATATTTTTAATTTTTCCTGATTTCAAATAGTACTTTAGAACCTCCAATTTGAAAAAAAAAAGATGAGCAAATTTTTTTTACCCATTATTTCAAGTTGTCACATTTCATAAGAAAATATTTTTTCATTTTTTATTTTGACCTCAACTAAATTTTGGGTGGTGCCCCTAGACCTCCATTTTGAAAAATAATGATATATTACCAAATTTTCAAATTTTTGGAGATTTTGTTTGTCTTCCCTCCCCCCCCAGTTGTTTCGTTTTGAGAAAATAATTCTTTGTTTTTCATTTTTCTCCTAACTGAATTTCAAGTACCGCCCGGTCATCCCCTTTTTTTTAGGAAAAATGGAAAAATTTACCGATTTTCAAAATTTAGCCTATTTTTGATTTTGTATAGGTACTTACAAAGTTGTTCCATTTCATAAAAATGAATTTCCAATTTTTCATTTTCCCCCAAAAACTCAATTTTTGGTGGTAACTTGGAACGCCCAAATTTTCCAAAACAAAAAAAAAACAATATTTTTTATTTTTCACTCAACTAAATTTAGAGTGCTCCCTGGTCATCCCCTCTTTAAAAAAAAATGGAAAAATGGACCAATTTTCGAATTCCTGCTTATTTTCAGTTGTAACCTATTAAAGTTGTTATTTCTTATTCCCCCTCCAACTTAATTTTAAGAGGTACTTTGGAACGCCCCCGCAACTTGAGAAAAAAAAAAGAAAAAAAAATGGTAACATTTTTTGCTCAGCATTTGAATTCGTTGCATTTTATTAGAAAATAGTTATGTACCTATCTACTTTTTATTTCCGCCAACTGAATTTTAAGTGGCCTCCCATTTCAAAAATGGCGCTTAATTTTTTTAAATTGGAGGCTGTGGCACCACTTAAAGTTCAGTTGAGGGGGAAATATAAAATAGAGGATTATTTTCTAATAAATTGGGACAACTTTAAAAGCTAGTAGATAACTTTTTTTTTTTTAATCCGGGACTCCCCGAAGTACTATTTAAAAAAAAAATTGCAAATTCATTTTCATGAAAAGTTTGATGGATTCATTATAATATCCGAAAAAAGGATAGCTTCGGAGATCGGTGATTTTTTTTATTTTTTTTAAAAAGGAAGTAATCAGGGGCCACTTAAAATTTAGTTTGGGGAAAAATAAAAAATTGCGATTAAAGTGGAAAATCAGGGCTACCCTAATGCGTATTGTGTACGTAACATTTTTTGTTAGTGGTACCCATCTGAAATTTCAAACTGTGTTCCGGCCCAGGACACCCTGTATGCTTACAGTTGGTGCCTTACACGGTACAGCGAGCAAAAAGCGGTTCAGCTTCACTCTAAAGATTACGTGGTTTAGTGCTACAACAGAGAAGTTGGCAGATTAAAATTCATATTCTCGTCAAATGACATAGTATGTGTTTAAGACGGTACCGCAGCCCGCCTTTCGATGTACCGTACCGTAGCAGAGTAGCTCGTGAACGCGTAACTAACTCAACTCGCGCCTAAGAACAAAATAAATTACTAACTACTCGTATATTCCAAGTGTAAACATTTCGACGTTAAATGATAACACGGTCTTTAAACTGTTACTCCGGCGTTGCGTCCGCTGCGCCTGTTGACTTGAACTTTTGCGAGCTTCGATAGTTCGATATAAAAGCTCACGACGAGCGAACGAAAAAATCAGCAGTGACGCAGCTAACGGTGAAAATTATTTCCAATTTGATGGCGCGACCGATGAAGTAGAATGAGAAACACGACGAGAGCCAAATACGGCCGCGAGGCGGACCCTCTTTATATTGAACTTTTTCGATAACCCAGGCCTGGCCATTCCGGCAAAGGAATATGCAAAGCGCACCCGAATCTGGCCTTCGTATTTACCTTATATATACTCTCGTAGACGTAGCCGTAGTAGTTGCCGAAATTATACTGAAATTTAAATGAGCCCCGGCGTCAAATTTAATTATTTTGCGACGATAATTTTTCCACTTTCGTGAGTTTCGTGAACACCTACCGTTGTATCTTGTATATCTTCTCTACGCTTCTCCGCACTCTGTACCGTATCTTTATACAGGTACCTACACCTAGCTACCTACCTACCTCATGCGGAGTGTAAAATTTGCCTACGCTGGTGGTGGATTTTTGACGACTTCGTTTATGGTGCCTTGCGTTGTATTATATACGCCTTATTTATTCGCAAAGTAAATAAAAGCATCTTCTTGTTTAATTTTTTTTTTCACAGACGAATTTACGGAGGTACTTCGCACTTTCAAAAAAAAAAAAAAACGACCAAAAGGGAATCTGTTTTTGAATTGAGATTTCGTTCAATTTTCGTGCAAGCTTTTTCTCTTACTGTCGCTATTTTTTCATTTGAAACGAGTTCTAAAAATTAAATCCGTAAAGTAAGGGGTAGACTACTCCGGAAATATTTTTATAAAGGAAGTTCTTCTTTCGTTGAATTTGACAATGGTGTTCTTTATCGTCATTAGAAACAAAAATTGTCGAAAATCCAAGATTCGAGTTTCTCATTAATTTTCTCTCTCAAAAATTAAAAGGAAATTAATCATCTTCACATTATTGTTACAAGGTATTCTTCAAAGTTTTTTTTTTTTCGAACAGGGTTCTTTGAAATGTTTTTTCAAAAAATTCTTATTTGTTTTCAACTCATTTTATGCATAATTTTTCTAAAGTCGAATATTCTTAATTCGTAAAAATAGCCCTGAAAATCAAAGTTTCCCTATTTTGCTGAAATCGCAATATATGACTATCAAGTTGAAACATGCAGATTTCAATTTTAAACCACTAGGTTATCTAAAAGAAGGTAGTCGGTTCCCAAAATGGTGGCATTCGGGTAAAAATTTGGAAAAATCGAAAAAATTCACGAATTAAAAATTTGTATTAAAATGATTCATCATCCTTTATGAGAATAATTTTCTCGTTCAAAAATTTCTTGAAAAAAAAAATTGTAAAAAAAATCTAGGATTTTCTTTAAATCTCACAATTTTTTTCAGATTTAAAAAAAAAGTACTCAAAAAAAAATAAAATTCTTTTTAATTCAAAAATTTTTTATAATTTTTTTTTAAATATTGAAAAATTCCTAATTTTTTTTATTAAATCTCACATTTTTCTCCGGATTATTTTTCTCTTTGAAAAATTCTTTTGGAATCTTGGAAAATTAATCTAAATTTGTTGAGAATTTTCCCTTGAAAAATTCCTCCATAAAAAATTTTCCAAAAATTTTGATGAAAAAAATTCTTTATCAAATTATTTGAGGATTAAAATTTTAATTTTCCCTTTCAAAATTTTTCTGTGAAAAAAATCTCACAACAATCTGTTGAAGAATCCTTGGATTTTTTTTTAAAATTTATTTTGAAATTTTGAAAAAATTTTCAAATATTTTGAAAATTTAGGTGGAGGAAGAGAATTTTTCAAAAAAATACTATTCTCCAGAATCTCTACATTAAAAAATTATTTCCGAAAAAATCTCATTACAGAATAAAATTAGGTATTTTGAAAAATGGAGCGAGAAAAATAGAAAATCAGTGAAACACTTTTCTGAAATCTCCTCCTCCTTTAATAAAAAAATTCGTTAATTTTTTTTTATTAAATCTCACATTTTTCTCCATTTTTTTCTTTTTTTTTTGAAAAATTCCCTTTACAATCTTGGAATTGATTTTTTTTGAAAAAAAATAATTTTTTCCAAAAAATTCTCCATCAAATTATACTTGATGAGGATTAAAATTTTCTCTTTCAAAAATGTTCTGTGAAAAAATCTCAGAACAATCTGTTGAAGAATTCTTCCATTTTTTTTTTGATTTGTTTTTAGGGTGTGTGTTATTACTAGATTATTACACCCGTTAGGAAGGAGCCTCAGATGGGGTTGATTAGATTGATCTTTTGTATTAGGGTGATAAATTTTTGAATTTCAAGAGGGTCGTTAGGTATGGATAATTTTGAAATAGTATCTTGAAAAATTTTGATGGAAGAAAAAAATTTTCAAAAAAAATATAACTCCACATTAAAAAATTCTTTCTGAAAAAATCTCATTACAGAATAAAATTATTTTGAAAAAAACAGCGAGAAAAATAGGACATCCGTAAAATACTTTTTTGAAATCTCCTCCTTAAAAATTATTTTTTTTGGAAGGAATCTCCCATTTTTCTTCAGATTAAAAAAAATTTCTAGCTTTGTATGGAACATTTTACAAAATATTTTAAAATATTTTCTCAAAAGGTTCCTTCATTTTTTTTCAATTCTTTCAAAAAATTTAGTTAAAAAATGTTTTTTTCAAAAAAAATTCGCATAAAAATTCTTTTATAAGGAGTGAAATTTTCTCATTAAAATTTTCCTAGAAAAATCTCTCACAAAAGTTAAAAAAAAAAAAAAATTAAACAAAATAAAATTTTACTGAAAGACCAAAAATTTTGCTTTCACAAAAATTCTGGAATTTTTTTTGCTGAAAAAATGTTTGCGAAATTTAAAAAAAAATTTAGGTACTTAATCTTCAATGTTTTTCAGTTGAAATTTGAAAATTTTCTTCGCGATAATCTTTGGGAAAAATGTCGCAAAAATTACTGATTTACACATAAAAAAAGTCAGAAACTCTTAATTTTATTCGAAAACGAGGAAAAATCACGAATCACCATTTTTTAACCAATCGTTCGCGAAGAATTCTTTCAAAACCATGGATAATTCGATTCGTGAATGAATAATTCATTTTAGCATTTTTTTTGTTGAAAAAAGTGATGAAACGATTCAAAATGAACGAATTCTTTGTAATTTCAACGAATTGCTTGGTTAATTCACAATTCTTATACGTTTTCGTTCAATTTGATTCTTCGAAATTTTAAACGAACAATTGGAATTTGATTTATTCAAATCCATGGGTAATTCGATTCGTGAAGTGATTCTCTTCATTATTTTTTATGAAATTAAGCAAAATAAACGAATCTTTTGATATTTCAACGGATCGTCTTGTTCATTCTTTATCCATCCAAAAGTATGGATTATTTGAGTTCATTCATCGTGGTTTACGAATAATTGTTTCTATTGTATAATTTCTATTCGAAAACAGTTGGGTACATCTTCATTATCGAAGCAGTAAGTTGGTTATTCGACCGTGCTAATACGTTTTTTTTACATTCACTAAAAAAAAATGAGCCTCGACTTCGATAGTACAAAATAATACGAGTAGCAAATACAATTTTTATAATATAATTTATTTGAAGATGAAAAAAAGCAACGTAAGTAACGGATCGAAAAAAGGTATTTTTTTCCTTTTGCCAATTCTCATTCGTTACTCGTTTGCTCGTAACGAAATCGTTTCGTTAAAAAAAAAGTCGCAGCAAGATCGAGCTTGAAAAATATTTGTGTAAATAAAAATTTCATCCATTTTGGTAGTTTCATTTTCGGGAAGACTTTTTTCTTCTCGCGACGACCTTTTTTCTCTGCAGCTTTTCCTCGTTCTTTTTTTGCTTACCGTCTAACAAAAAGCCGTCGAATGTTCATTATTATATTAAATGGGAAAAAGGTACGACATTGGCTGCAATACGCCATTATTTGGCTTTATGAGAATCTCTAGAAACATGCTCGAACAGAAAGTTTAATTCACTAGGTGCGTGTTAGCGATTAGGTTGCTGTCTGCGGTACGAAGGTGGGGCTGCGAGGGAGGAAGCGAAAGTGTTTTTACACATTGAATAGAGAAATTTATATATGATCCCGGCAGCTTTTATTCGAGTATTTGAAGGGATTTTACGAAATTGAATGTTGCAGTGTTATAGAAAAATTCGCCCATGTCGCTTTAGCCGCGTATAAAAGCTGTGGATTTTGTTATAAAGATTTGTTTCGTTTCTCGTTTAAGCCTGGATTGGCTTTAGTACTCGTCTACCTACGCACAGGTGAGACCAGGACGAGCGAGAGCGAAACTCGCCTATACAGGGTGTTCCGCAACCAGTGCACTCCCTTCAAGCCAGCAATGCTGCTACCCAAACTACACATGTGTATGCATGTTTGCCGATCCTCAGATTTGAAGGGGCAAAGTTATGGACTTTGAAAAAATTTTCGTTTT
>FIZV01048038.1:0-10180 GCA_900050545.1 Trionymus perrisii | reverse complement strand
ACTTACAGCTTGGCAAAAGCGAATGAAATAGTAAACATCCAACTTTTTTTTTTAATTGCAACAAAAATATGAGAGAAACTTGAATTTTTATAAGAAACAATTTTGTAGGAAATTTAATGGTCTACAAATTTCGTTTTAGCCAAATTTCTGTAGGTGCCATGGTTTTTTCGAAATTTACAAAAAAACTAACATCCTCCCATAAGAACACTATATAAAAAAATTTTCTACCCGTTTTCACAACGTTCAGCTATTAGCAACCAGAGCGCAACTCTTCAGATGTCGATTCCGAATCCAGACTTTTATTCGGCTCTTTTCCACTACTTACAGTTCAATATTCAGGAAGTGAATTAAATTTCTATGCTTTGTAATGACTACTTATACTATGAGATCGAACATTCTCTCACTAGTGCATCTATCACGTTCGATAAGAAAATTCATCAAAAAACCATCTACTGTTGATTTAAAATGGAAATTAAAATTCAATATAGAAAGAAACCCAGCTAAACCAAATTGGGTAATTTTAAAACGACAATCATACGTACAAACTACTAAGTCAGCACGGAGATTCTTGTTACACGCTAGTCACTTCCCTACATGCACAATCTCAAACATAAAAAGCATCCCCTTTTACAAAATCCATTGGTTTTTTTCTTTCAGAGCTCTTCTTATCTGTACACGTTGCTGGATTGCCGGCTTCAAGTTCAAGAAAAGCAATTTTACATAGAGAGACGATGGTGTGTCGTATACGAGTACATTTTAACCGAAAGCCGCATAATTCAGAAGAAATAAACCGGTTAATGATGCTGTTCATTCGTCAATTAAAATCATAGGCGATAAAAAAACGGAGTTGCGCTCAAGTGTTTTTTTTCTCATTCTCCCACTTCATTTCCAAACTGTTCATTAGCATTATGGTTCTTCTGGTCAAAAAATAAAATTAATGGTACTTGGTCAGTAATACAATTTCAATTTTACACTCGAATTAAATTTTTTTAAAACTTCGTTTTATAAATATTTCCTTCGTGTTGTTGATGAGACTGCCTTCCATTCTACACTTACAAAAATACCAATTCGAATTCAGAATTTTAAAATTTTTATAACCAACCTTTCCCTACTCATCAAAAAATGATGCAAGACGTAAAAACGAAATAAAAATAATTATAAAAAAAGGCATTTAAAACTCATTATATTGCTGATATCATCAATAGTAAACGGTTCACAAACAGCTGGCGTTACAGCTATCGAGGTATGGAATTTGTACCGAATTTGTACCGACGTTCAATTCTCTTATCGAAACCACAACGAACGAAAATACTAAGAAGCACTGATCGAAAGACAAAACCCGCACCTTGATCTTTAGTTCCAGTCGAGTACGATTATGTCCTTGTACTCGTCACGCTCCCGTAGTATACGTATGCCTAAGACAGTAAGACTTTTATTCTCCCCCTATTACAATGCTAAAAATATTGTTCCTTCATTCTGGAGAATGTGTAATAAGTATCCAATCACGATTTCAAAACTTGTACGAAATCATAATATAGCTATACATACTACACTTGAGCGATCATGTACTGAACAACACAACACGCTGATCATCAAATCCAATAATGTCGAGGTAGCGTGAAAATTTCATTTTCCAAAAATATTCTCAAGCTTGAGAGTAATTTCTTTTCTTTCATTATGAATCCTCTCGTTCTTCGAAACCAACGAAAATCATTGATAATTCAGCATACTTTCGAATACCATTCATCAATCGAGATCTTATCATTTTCTCACGAGTTTAACGAATCTAACACTTGGTACCCACCTACTAATATTTACTCAGTTACTCACAAACATACGACAAAAATAATCGAAAAACTATAAAATTTTCACCATTATTATAATCTCACGCTCACTATTTCGTCAAGTACACTCCGAAATGGCATACACATAAATGTAACTGTTTCCTTATACAACAATTGAAAACTGACAAAAACACCTTTCAAACAAACCTACCGAATGAAATCGAAGATTAATGAGAGATTCACGTCGGCGTCCATCAAGCCCATAAAAAAAGAGTAGTGTGCGACTACCCCTCCTAACATTTAGGGTCCATTATTACCTCATTTACTTACGCGGTTTCCATCATACATCACTACACTACATTACATTACAGTATAGCTGTATGAATGAATAGTAGCAATAAGTATCCTGGAAGTTTACCGTTCGACTTCACAAATTAATACATACATCTTATAAAGAAATTTCCATTACTTAATGAGCAGTGCTGCGTACCGTACCGAATCGAATACCGGATACCAAAAATCGATCCCAAATCCCACAAATCAAAATTTAAAATCCTGTATCCCGATCCCGGTATCGGGGTTTTGAACTAGTTTTTATACCGGGAAAATACTGGTATTTTACCCATTATCTATCAGTATTTTAGCAAACTATAAAATTAAATTACTTAAATGCAACACGCCGCTGAATTGAGTGAATACTGATATAAAATGAGAAAATCAATTCAGAATTTCTAAAAATATGGTTTGCGTCAAATTAAAATTGTCAATTTTTTTTTATCATTTGAGAAATGCCGGTACCACTACCGTGAAATGAGATCCCATTCCCGAATAATGATACAGATACCAAAAACCGAGATCAAAATCCCAATTCCAGTCTCGATAATATGTTCGAAAAAACCCTTCTTTTAAATTCTTCATTGCGCGTATCGCCCATATCATAATAAATAATATTGTTTTATGGGAAGCATCAAAAGCTACCCACTACAACGTTCTCTATTCGTGTAAGATCAAATATTACAAGTTTACGAAATACGCATAAAATCAAGAAGAAAAAAATATTTTATTAGTCAGATCGATTCACTTTCCCTATATGACAATTACCGGTACGTTTTGAAATTACACGGACCTTTGAGCTTCGATTAATTAATTTGTTTTAAACGATAAGCGTTTGTAAAAATCCGCATCAAAAACCATATCATAAAATCAAACATATCGAAAAAAAAAAACTATTCGCACTCATATTCATACAATATGTAAACAAGGAGTAGAAAAAGTGTAGAATTAATAAGAATACAACTACGCGTACGAGGTATGAGTATGGATTTCTACAAACGCTTCTCTAACGAAACAAGACAACAGGTGTTGAGTAGAGTAGTATAAAACAAAAGAGGAATCTCGCACCATATTAGGGGTCCCCAAACCACATGAACAAAGACCGCATAAAACCAACGCATATGCAATAACTCATACATATACGCGCTCAAGCTTAGGACTTCGTTCATTATTAAAATTCCATCGATACTCGAATAATTTCAAGTTCAATAATATCAGAATCATTATAAATTTTGGGCGACAACAGTACTCTTCTTCTACACACATATTCCTATTCCGTCTGCATGAAGTATTGATCGATGAACCCAGAGTTTTCATTTCAAACGAAAAAAAAAACGATACATGCTATAGAAGCATACGAAACATACCGAGTTGAAACTTTAATGCCTTGTAGTATACGTACAGTACTAGAGAAGAAAATTTACAGTACATACTAGGGAAGAAAATTTACGTACCAATAGCGAAGTTACGTTCGCATTTTGTAGATGATTTTGTAGATTTGCGTTATTTTGAAGACCGGCGGCCGCTACCGAAGCCGGATACGACCACCATTGAGCGGCTGCGGCGGCTGCTTGAGCGGCTTGATTGGCGGCCAAAGCAGCGTCGCCGGGTCTTCCACCACCGCCGCCGCCACCTCCGCCACCACCTCCTCCGCCGTAATCATACCTCATACCTCCGCCACCCGCATTTATGGTGTTTGGTGACGAATTTATGGTATTAGTAGACGCCGTTGAGATATTTTGAAAATTATTGTTGGCCATTTTGTACGTTAAAAATTGCTGAGCGGCAACCGCAGCTGCCGAGCTGCGAACGGCTGCTTCATGTTGCTGTTGTACTGCGGCCGCCAATTGCTGTTGTTGCTGATGTGTCAACAATTGCTGATGCTGTGATTGTTGATCGACAGCCGATGGCCACCAAACTGAAGACGCGGCCGCCGCCGCGGCTGCGACAGAAGAAGAATCGTCCCGCGGCCCCCAAGCACCGCGTTGGTGCTCGGACATATCGTACTTATGAACGCGGCTCTCGCCGGGTTTATTGTATATTCACTATTCTGTTATTACGGAATATGTGTGGAGGAAAAAAACCGGGCCGGCGATACAATATTCTTCTTGTATAAACTGCGATGCGCGGCAAAACGAACCACGGCCCGCGATCGAGAAGGCCACCGCGGCAAAGGGAAGTTGCGCTGCTAAACCACGCACCGTCTAGAAGCGCCGCGAAAAACTAGATTCAAGGGGTGTTTTTTCTATCCCCAAAAATGGGCGGAGAAAATGCGGGTATATAGATATATATACCAACAATGTACACACACATATACTATAATACTAACACTACCCGTGGATAATACTACGAAACGCGAACAAAATAATATGAAACGCACAGACACAAGCACACCACAGCGTTGCCACGGTATCTACCGGCGACTCCCTCTTTATCTACGCTTCTCTTTCTGTTGTAACGAAGCGGATCTCCGTGCTCGGCGACATTTAAAAACAACCAACGAAGAAAGAAAACGAACACGCTGGATAAAGACTACAGCGAATATCAGCGACCACTGAACTGGAGGAGGTAGAGGAGACACGATTTGTGTAGAAATGGTGGAACAGACGAAGCCAACACACGGCGACCAAAATGAGTTCCTCGCGCACCAGAAGTACTGAACATGTGCTACTCGATGGTACACCCTTTGGTAGCGCTATCAAAACCAAATCTTTTTGTACTTTTTTTCTTTCTTCAGTACGTATTTATTTCGTGTTTATCTCATTAAAAACGCGTAATAAATAAAACGTTTACCGTCGTTTTTAGTCACGAAACCACTTCTGCAATCTTCAAATACTACCTTCTCGTATTGAACGATTTCCTAATATCAGTTTCTAAATAATTTCTCACTTTCAGCGTGTTTTCATCCTCAAGTAGGAAAATATGTCGTAGAGTATAACAAATTCCGGAAATAAAAAACGGATAATTTATCGAATAAAATTCAAGCTCGGGCAATAATGCTTCGAAACGCAAAAACCATTCTGAACAACACTAATCGAATAACACGGCCAACACGCACATCGAAACAACACCAAAACAAGGAAAAAAATGCCAAAACTGGTGAAAAACTACAAAATTGCAATCGTTAACTAGTACAAAGAACTCGTCCACCAAAAACTATTAAGCAAAGACGTTTCATCCCGCCATTATAATAACAATAAACCGATAATAATATATGGCGCGCACATAAAAACGCAAGCAGGAAAACAAAGAAAAAAGAATAGTCTGAACAACACAACGCACACACACCTGTACCTAGTAATGCAACTCTCTCACACAACTGCTCAAAGAAGAAAAATGATCGCAGCGCTTCAATCGGCACAATCATCAACTATAGCAACGTTCGAACGAAACCGAAACGAGAACATAAAAGATGGGGAAGAGGGACAGCACGAAGCCGAGCGACCTGAGCTGAGAAGTGAGCACAACTAGAAGCGATTACAGCGCATGCAGGAAAAAAGGAAAGGAGACGCCAAATAAACTGGAAACAGCCTACAATAACGAAAATTACCATGTCGCTTTCATTACATTCCTTTATCCATTCTGCTTTTTTTCTATCCCAAACCCAACAACCAACTTTTCCTTATTCATCCGGCTTTTCATCAGCTTTTCTTGTTTTACCGATTCCGTTCATGTCAATTTCTTCGTTCTCGTATTTTTACAAGGATTTCCGCAAAGAAAATTTGGTTCGAAAGAGTAAAATTTTGCAGAAAATAAACTGAAGAAAAAAATCAGTTAGACAATCACCTAGGTAGTAGGTACTAGGTACGTGTACCTACAGGTATGACGTTAATAAAAAATATCTTGTAAGAAATGGAAAACTTCAAAACGTATTTCTCAATCAGTCAAAAATTCAATGAACTAAACCCAATTTGTTTAACGTTGATTTAATTGAACCAAAATTTGCTCAAAAAGATAGTTCACAATAAAATCCCTGCTTTAACACATTTCATTATTTAAAATAATTATTCTTTTATTGATTTTAAAAAATTCAAACGAGGTAAAATACGTGTGCACATTATGTGCAATTCAATATTAAAAAAATCATGAGGAATAAAATTTATTTTAAAACTTCACGCGTTGAAAAACGAACATATTATGAAAATAAAAAAGTTAATAAATTTCAACCTTCGAGAAAAATTCGTGCAGAACAAATTACATTGAAACAATGGCGTCCTAACAAACACTTTTCCGCACCCTTCGATGGTTAACTGGTGTTTAAAAACCACCCCCTTTACGGCTCTTTGTAACCCGGGCCTTTCATCTTCAATAAATTCGGGCTGTTTCGTTAACATAATTTAAACACAATTTTATATGTTACGGCAACTTTCTGTTTCAACTTAATTTTCATACTAATTGAGATGCATTTTTAAATATCCACTTAATGGTTTTATGTTGGATTAAAATAAAAAAATAAAAAATAGGCTTATGGGCCTAACTTTTGGCAAATCATGTACCACTCATACCGG
Source organism: Trionymus perrisii (assembly GCA_900050545.1). Taxonomy (NCBI): domain Eukaryota; kingdom Metazoa; phylum Arthropoda; class Insecta; order Hemiptera; family Pseudococcidae; genus Trionymus; species Trionymus perrisii. Next base: position 3,555 of record FIZV01048038.1, on the reverse strand, counting down.
CGTTACGCGAATAATATTAAAATATACGACAGCTTTAAAGTAAAAAATCTCGACACCGACGAATCTACGCGAAATATGCACAAATTACAAAATGAGTTTTCGACAAGCCGAAATCATTGAGTTATTGGAAAAATTCTTCAATTGTTACCTTAGTTTATGAAATAAAAATAATATTCTTAATGGTATATGTATCTAGTATCTACATGACAAGGTTTAAATTGATATCATCATTTTTAAAACAAAAACCCCGCAATTGGCAACCAAACTCAGGCTCGAGTCATCAAACATTCAACATCAATAGAAATAATAGAGTTCCTTTTCATTAGCAGGTATCAACCAATATGTAACTGCTAAAAAGCCACACTTTTTTTTTTACAAAGATCGAGCATTTGTAAAATAAAAACGATGTTAAGTGAAATATGCACTGCGCGACCTGAAAAATTCGGAAATCGAGCTGAAGTAAAATCTTCGAGGCTAGTCAGTAAGCACTCTATTAGATAAGTCATAATACACCGAATGAAATGAATTACGAGTATTTTGTATACTACTAACTCAATTGAAACTGAAACCGAATAACAAGTTTGAATTTGACACATAAATCGTTGTCATATAATACGTACAGTACGCTCAACTCAAATCCACAAAAAGAATGATGATTATTCTGGTCGTAAAAAAAGAAAAAGCAATACAATTGATTACTGATTTCAAAAATTTCATTTGAAGTAAACGAACACCAGATTTCTTCACATTACCTTCGAAAGATGAGACTATGTATGCGCTCAAAACAATCAAAAATAAAATAATGGAAATATTTTCTAGAATAATTTTTGACAGCAGTTTAATATTGCACTGACTTTATAACACACTATCAAACGAAGATAACGTGCAGATCAACTTCAGTGCACTGAAAAACCAGATATATCAACAAAATACACTTAGCATCTTTTACATGAACGACAGTATTCAATAATCAAGATGAATAAAATAAATCAATAAAATTCATATTATGGAAAAAAATAAAACTCACCAGTAGAGATTAGGGTTCTTGCTCAATAATCGATAGCTCGTTTGGTAAATGTGCCTAAAAACATGAAAAACAAAACCATATTAGTTATTACTGAAAAAAAAATCAATATTTTGTTATCAACTAATTAGAAAAATTCTAAATAATAACAAATTAACATAATAAATAGATTACCTAGTAGGATTCTAATAATTCAATACGAAATGATCCGAACGTTTTATCAAATAGCCTTCAAATTTTAAAATTACAAATTATAACACTAAACTTTGTCTCGATAATATCAAAATTATTTTTAAAAAACAATTCAAAAATTTCATTAAAAATTCGATAAAATAATAATGAATTAGATCGGCACCCTCGCGGCAAGTTACGTCATGTTCCGTTACTACAAAAATAGGCGGGATTTTCGATAACGTATTTACAAATGGTCGTTATGAAGTGAAAATTTATTACCTCGTAATAGCGGTTCAACAAAGAAATACAACTCGCATAGCACTTAAAACACCAAAAATGCAACAAATTTCAGAATTATTAAATAAAATTTTATATCCTCTCTTCCTCACAAGTAATTTTGACCACGATACAACGAATAACAGTAGAAAATAACAAAGCGGCTAACTATCTTCACAATAATAATTATAATCGTAGGCAGCCATTTCGTGTTTTTGTTGTATAAACAACGTAAATAACCTTCAAAAGTTTTTAACAACGTAAACCAAACTGTTTAAAATAAATAAATTATAATACTAGAATAAAACTTTGACTAGAGAAAAATATATCAACATATGTAATTACATATGAATATACTTACTTACCTTATAACACACAATATAGCTAACACTTATATGCTTTACTACGTTATTTCTATGTACAGATGTTATAACGTTTACCCACGCTAGTATATGCTAGTATAGAAACACTATTGTAAAATCATAGCCTCGTTATTGGTGGAATTTGGATTGACCGCAAATTCTTAGCCAATCACGACACGTTATTCAAATTACATCACAAAATCAGATAAGACCGTTATGCAACGCGGGAAATATAATTATGATAGTTGGAAAATGCTAAACGGATTATGTGTTATAGAAAATAAAGAAATTTTTAAACATGATATATGAATACCTTAAGAACTGTAAATTTAATGCATTAATACTCTTTACAGACTCGCCTTTTACAAGATTCTATTAGGAGTCCTGTTTCCACTGTTCTGTTGCACAATCTTCCTGACTGTTCGCGAACTGATTCCCTTTGAATTTTCTCGACATGAATCAAAACAAGTTCGTAGTAGAGTGAAGGGCTCAGTTACAGTACAGTACATTTTTTACATTATTTATTCCATTTTTTCATAATCTCTGTTTGCAGTTTGCATTATATTAAATATAAATTGATTTTTTTTTAAAGAAATGAAAATCTTTTCTAGTTATCTAAAAAAAATATAATTTTTTTGTAGAGATTATAATATATTTTTCGAGCTATATAAACAACCTTACTGTTTTACAAACTTCAGATGCACCTAAATCCTAAACCAACCTTAAACACACGTAAATAAAAATATAATTGCATACATACCCTTGTAGACAGTATAGTGAGTAGAATGAGTAGAGAATGATAGAGAGGACCGTGAATGCCGTGATACATACGGATTACGGATTGTTGTGTTGATAAAAAAAAAAAAATCAACGTTAAACATAATTCTTCCAAAATAATGCAAAAGAGTTGTTTTGCCCAAATCATTTAGTATTTTTACGCTGGGAGAATTCTGCAACAGTGGAAACAGTACTCTAAACAGAATCTTGCGTACCGTTTTCTATTTGAAAAATCTTGTTCACGAGCTTATTTTGTAGATTGTAAATAAATATTGACAGTCATCAGGGTTGCCATAATTGGCATCCACAAAACTCTTAACTCTCAGTTGCACTGTCTTTTCTTTTGTAAATTTTTTGTGCTTTTGCATACAAAAAAAATTACAAAGTCCTAGAAAATAAATCTCAAAAATTATGAAATTAGTATGGGACTTGAAGAATGCTGCAGCTTAAGCTTAGCTGCCTTTATACCCACACCTGCCACTATCTCTAATCGTAAACTCTTTCTCAATTAATTCCTCCATCCCAGGTACAATATTTATCAACATTCAACAATATTATTTTCATAATTTTTTTTTCCTATTCAAAACGACTTTTTCCTTTACCTTTTGCAAAATACCCGACTGGTTTACCTCTTTACCTGCAGGTTGCAATGTAAACCTAAAAAATGCAAAGCGTGCGCCTACCTACCTATCAATCAAATTACCTCTACATTCAAACATCCATAATCTACGTCCAACAACACTACGACTAGGCTAAACTGCTAAACAGTTCACAAAAAGAAAAAAAAAAAAAATACAGTCGAATTGAGAACCTCCTCCTTTTTTTGAAGTCGGTTAAAAATATCAGTGCTTCAAGAGCTAGCAAAGAGCGGGAGCATGGGAGCACATGTTTTTCAAAGGAGCGGGAGCAAGAGCAAGAGCGAATTGACAAACTAAAAGTGAA
>FIZV01048030.1:0-17627 GCA_900050545.1 Trionymus perrisii | reverse complement strand
TTGGTTTTGTGTTCTAAAAATATTGGTTTTGGTTTTTGTTTTGTTTTGTGTTTTTACGAAAATTTAGTGTTTCGTACCGGTTTTGTGTTTTCACCCCTGTACCTAATTACCTACATAAATAATTTCATGATAAAGAATCAGTTGATGGACGTATTTTACATAGATAACGTTCAAATGAAAATTGTTATAAAATTTGTAAAAACAGTTCAGTGACTTCGACTTTGCTTATTTATTTTATGCGATAACTAGAATCCGAGGAATTTATATTCACAGGTATATGAATTTGTCGAGTAGGCAGTATCGATTAAAAACGAAAAAAAAAAATTAGCAAATATTCATTGTACTTACCTACTCGCTTATAATCCAAGTAGGTACCTACATACATTTTTGTATACTAAGATGAAAAATGTTTGCGCAATTTAAATCACCCAGAAAAATAAAAATTAAAAAAAAATTAAAAACATAATAAGCGATTTTTAAATACTAGAAATAGGTACATATAGGTAGAGTAGGTACAGAAATAATTGTGCATTTAGCTTTTCAATGAAAAAGTAGTTAAGGTAGGTACCATCTAATAATTTTTTAATTTCGAAAACTCTCGTAACTCATGTGTCTCATTATTATATTCACAAATATCTACCAATATTTTTTTCAACAAAGGTTGATATTGTTCGGTTAATATTGTAGGTGTAGGTACTAGGTAGTAGGTATCGCCCTTCTGTTGCATTTACAAACTTTATTTTAAAATGCAGAACATTTATTAAATTGCAGTATACCTAGGTAATTAGTTGAACTGAAAACCGACTAATTTCCGTATTTAGAGGTTTCCCTATTTACACTGATCGGTTTTGAAGAACGTGATCATACGATGTTCATTGAACTATAAATATTTTCTTTCAGTTTTAATGCTTGAAGGTTTTGACGACCTTCGTCATATTTCGGCGTGATAATTTTCATATTTTTCACGAACATTTTCTATGTAGGTAGTTAGGTACTAGGTAGTTAGGTACAATGGCACATAGTACATACCTACGTAAGTCTAACCTAACTAGATGTATGTAGAAGTCCTAAAAAAGTTATCGTATCTTTTCCTTGTAAAGTTGTTACTTGCAATAAATATATTTAAATAAACATACTTTTGTTTTGTAGTTTACTGCTGAAATATGAAACGTCACATACACGTGTACGTGTTGATAACATGTTTGAATTTATTTTGGAAAACGTGTTTGGCACTGGATAATGGACTTGCGTTGACACCTCCGATGGGCTGGATGGCTTGGCAACGGTACAGATGTGTAATTGATTGCGACAGATTTCCGAACGAATGTATTAGGTGAGTAGATCTAGGTATACTAATTTCTAAACAGCAGATAACTCTTAATACGATGGTACCAAGCTAATTAATAAAATCTTATTTGCTCAAAAGCGAAAAATTATTCAAAGATGTGGCCGATTTAATGGTCAGCGAAGGATATAAAGACGCTGGCTATGAATATTTAATAATCGACGATTGTTGGTTGGAAAAAAATCGAACTGCTGATGGTAAATTACAACCAGATAAAAAACGGTTCCCAAGTGGAATGAAAAGCTTAGCAGATTATGTAAGTAGGCGATGAAAATTAATTTATCATTGGTGTTCAAAAACAAGAATTTTAAAGATGAGTTTCATCATTTAGATCCACTCGAAAGGACTAAAATTTGGTTTATACGAAGACTATGGAAACAAAACTTGCGAAGGATATCCCGGTATAATTGGTCATATGGAAGAAGATGCTAAGACATTAGCAGAATGGGAAATCGATTATTTAAAATTGGATGGATGTTATTCGAGTGTATTCGATATGGAGCAAGGTGAGTGAATCAATTTGTAACCACCATCGTATTGCAGGAATATGCATCAAGAAAATCTGCACTCGACAAAAGTTAGAAAAAATATTTTTAAATAATTAAAACGATAAATACATATTTCTAATTTACTTTGGATCTTTTCCAAATAACGCCAAACAAACTAGGTATATTCAAATAATAAATATGTAAAATACCTATCCGCTTAGTAGTCATGCTGTGAAGCAATTTGCATAGATGTTCATCTTTATACGGATTATTATGTAATTTATTATACAGCAGGTTAAAACAACCTGAGATGGTTACGTATATCATTTTGTAGAAATAATTTTTCATGAAAACTTGACCAATTCAGATTTTAGATATCAACTTACAGTACCTAACTTACATTTATGTTATTATCTAAAAATCGCTTGACACCAACAGTAATGAAAATATAGATAGGTATATTTATAAAGTTCATTGACCCCTTGCTATGCGTCATAATAAGAATGTACGTATTCTCAAACGTATAGGTATACTCTACCAGGGCTGTAGAGGAAAATTTGCACCGACCTACTCACAATGTTATAATTTCCCTCCCTACTATTTTTCAGGTTATCCCGAATTTGGGAGAATTTTGAACAAAACAGGAAGACCGATCGTATATTCATGTAGCTGGCCTGCTTATCAAGAGTACTCCGGAATGAAAGTAATTATATTTTAACCCATGCGAAAATTCCGAAGTAGAATATAAGTGAATAATTGATAGATACTTTCAGATTAATTATGAATCTATGGCTAAACATTGCAATCTATGGAGAAATTACGACGACATTCAAGATTCTTACGCTAGTTTTGCCGGAATAATGGATTATTTTGCATTAAAACAAGATTTCTGGCAACCTTATGCAGGTCCAGGTCATTGGAATGATCCAGATATGGTAAGAACCCAAAAATACTGTACCAGACGTAGAGATAAAATTTCTCATTTTGCAGTTATTAATTGGAAATTTCGGCTTGAGTTACGAACAAAGTAAAGCTCAAATGGCCGTATGGGCGATTTTAGCAGCGCCTTTGCTCATCTCAGCCGATTTACGAAATATGAGGCCAGAATTTAAAGAAATTTTACAAAACAAAGCTATCATAGCAGTGAATCAAGACCCACTTGGTATTCAAGGTCGTAGGGTATTCAGAGTAGGTAGAAATTTATGTCAAAAATTACCCTTATCGAACATTTCCCAATCGGAGTTTCTCATTCCAATAATTTTCACGCAGGATAAAAGTATTGATATTTGGGTGAAACCAATTACGCCAGTGGTCAAGGGATTCCACTCTCACGGTGTCGCATTTGTGAGTCGTCGGAGCGATGGCACTCCGTATTCATATAACATCACGCTGGAACAGATCGGATTATTGAATCCTGACGGATATAAATTTTATGTGAGTTAAACATACACGTATCATATTTCAGTCATAATTTAAGCAGAAAACAATTTATAAATCACGTAAAAGCAAACTTTTGAATAATACCCATAGAATTCAACGGAATCTTTTTTGTTATAGGATCTATATTCAGCATCACTCAACAATGCATCGCAAACTTTCGTCTTAAGTCCAAAATCTTACCTAAATGTTAGAGTTAATCCATCTGGTAAGTAAAAGTATGCATTTTTAGATAATAATTTAAAAAAAAAGTAAACTCAATCTTTTCAAGAAAAAAAATCGTAGGTCAACACACGGTTGGTAAAATCGTATTTAAACAAATATAATCGTACATGTACCTAGACCTACTACCTAGTACCTTACCTACCTACCTACCTATCTCGTATTAATATACGAAAATTTGTAAATCATCAGACACTTTATTCATAAAAAAAAAGAAAGTGATAAGTACTACCTATCTGTGTACCACTTGATTGAGCCTATTATTCAGTTTCAAAAATCGAGCTATGCGATTTGAAAAATTATTAATTTTGGGTATTTTTTTTCTTTTTCTTTTTCAGGTGCGGTGTTTTATAAAGCGAAAGCTTTAGCTGGAGATGAATTATAAAATTCATCAAAGAGAACAATCTTTGTCGAATTAGGACAACTAAATACTTAATGTTGATCTTCAAATAATTTTTAAAATTTTGATTATTATTTCGTGACAAAAGACTGAACTGTACACGTGTAATAAATTTTATTTACATTTTGCCTTAGATAATACTAAAACTTCTTTTTTATTTGCAGTAAAATAAAAAGTATCTCTCAAGTAAGGATTAACGAGAGATTTGAAGGTATAAAAATAGTACATGTCGCATAAACATGTACTTTATAAATACACATGTTATTAGTATTTATCACGTTTTTCCACTTTTCCAAGAAAGTGTAATGTCTGAACACTACTTACAGTCGTATAACAATCGTAGTGAGGAATATGGTCTCGTTTCAGTGTAAAGAAAATAACAAACTTGTTCAAATACCTAAAAACAGAACAAAAAATGCACACATTTAACTACGTGTAGCGTGTACGTACTTGACAAATGAAATCAGGTAGGTAGTACATATGTGTTTCATCAGACAGTGATACCAAAGAAGTATAATGATTCATACAGCAACGTTACAAATGCAAGGCTTTCCAAGAAGCTTTCCTTATTTCTAATGACTACATAAATAAGTGAAAATTTTACAGGTGTGTCACATTTTAAAGCTGAAGTTGTCTCTAACCAATACAAGAAGCATAGATAATCAAGTAATACCAGAAATAAGGCGATACAACATTCAATACGAATCCAATGAACGCGATTCAGAACTGCAGGTTTTTCACTGTAAGTCGAAATTGTATACTCTTCCATTGACCTCGATGATAATTAATAACGATCTAGCATTTTTTTTGTTTCTTCTACAAGTCAATCTTCCATTCAATTTTTCATCTGAAATAATCAAAGTTAGTACAGGAATTTGTGAAGAAATTAAATTGAAAATATCATACCTTTTTTCAATGCAATAGGATGAGATATATAGAATAAAGTTTGTTTCCAGTGAGTAGGTGTACCGAAGGAATCTGTCGTAAATTGAACAACATTTTCTAATTGAAAGATTACGTCGAAATATCCGACAAAAGCAGTGATGGATGTGTCTTCACTAGAAGTTAATTCGAAGAGTGACGAAAAACAAGTATCTTCTACTGAGCATTTATACAAATCAAAATGGGCGATGTTTGAAGATGTCGTAACGATATTTTTAGACGGCATCACATCGATAATAACCTCTTTTAAAACTTCGTTCCTAATAGAAGACATTTGGTAACCGTGAACATCATTCCAAAACTCTATATGGTTTTTATACCCTTCTGCAATTAGAAACACAAATATTTCAACCAAGTGAGAAGAATAATTTGGTAAGAAAATCGCTTGTTCATTACCTAAATCATGAGCTCCGCAAATGTACAAATTACATTTATCTGGTAATAATAAGCCACCTGGTTTCAAATAATGATCTCTAGCGTAGATCAAACTATCCAACATTCCTTCAAATAATAAAAAATAGCCCATCCACTCGGAAATAATGATATCGACACTGTTAAATGGCAACTTATCGCTTTCGATTCGCGATTTAACGACTTCTATTTTATCGGTCATTTTATTTTCCCTGAAACAATACAATATTACAAACATAATTCACCCAATCGAAACCGAATAAGATTCTAACAATGAAAAACTACCTAATTATATCAACGGTATAAAAGGCGATGTCAGAATTATCAATTGCATAAATTTTCTGAGATCCAGCAGTAGCAGCAAACATCGATAATATTCCAGTGCCGCACCCTAGATCAAGAACAGTTTTATCGGCGAACAATGTTTTATTTTCCAATATGGCATTTTTGTAACTCAAGGTTCGAATGTTATCCTGCAACATGTTGAGGGAATTGGTTACCAATCAATTTGAATACAAGCAGGCTAATAAAATTAATTTAGCGACTGACCGATAACATATCGTAATGAATTCCATGATGGCTATACGATTCAAAATATCCATTATCAATACTATTGCAATCTACAGAGCCGGCCGGATGAGTATCCATTACATCATCATCTTGTAAAAGTTTATGAACAAATTTTTTCATTTGAATCAGCTGTTCTGTCAACTGCGAAAATTGCTCCGTTTTTTCTTGTAACTGAAAAGCAACACGATAAATATTACTAACAGAAGTAACTTGGAAAATAAACAATTTCAAATAAATGTTCACCTCTTTTTGTAAATTTTGGATTAATGCATCCTTGTGAAAAGATGTATCAACTACGCTGTTCACAGGCACGTAACATTTTTCTTTAGACAAAGAAGAAAAGTGTTCTTCGAAATCTGAAAACAAAATTCGTATCAGTACATCTGCTCTGCTGAATATTCAAAATTAATCGCACATCTTACCAAACATCAGCCAAGGATCAAATTCTTCCACTGGTTTGAAGTATATATCATCTTTCCACATTGGACTATCGAAAGACTTAAAAGTTTCGCAAGATACAGCTTCTTTACGAATAAAATTTACCATTTTTATGAAAGAATAACAATCCATTTGAAACTGATTCATTAACGCATGGAAGTCAATGTCGTGCATTTCTTTACAATGCACCAAAGCAGTTTCTACATTATTAAATAATGAATCGCAGAATAAGCATTTTGCTGATTCAAAATTTCCTTCATCGTAGCTCCCATCAGTGCTACTGTTATCACTCTCTTCAGAAAGGTCTGATTTGTAATCTTCCATGTTCGATTAGTTCAGTTCTTTTATCACTCAAACAAAGCTCATTTTCATGAATAAATGAAATACCTTTCACGTAAAAAAACAAACCCGTAGTTAAATTTCACCCGCTAACAAAAAAATTTAAAACTCCAAAATTGAATTTCAGAATTAATTCAGAATAAAAGACTTCAATAATCACTTATCATAAATTATCATTACCATTATACCGAACACGTGGGAACTCGCGGTTTTTGTCTCTCGAACGGAGGTTGAACAGGGAGGAACGCAGACGCAGCGATGGAACGATTATCGATTATTGTAATTTGTAGTCCTGATTATTAATCAAAAAATAGTCGATTAATCGGAGTCTAGCGCCATCTAGTATCTATATTTCGCATATTTACTGCTTCCTAATTGGCTAATGGCTAATGGCCGTCTTGACGTTTTGTTGCGTTTTGTCGTTTTTTTTTTACAAAAATTTCCTCCCCAATTATTAGGCTTTTACCAATATGGCACCCTTACTTATCACTTTTTTGTGGTTTGATCAACAGTTTGATAGTGAACAACAAACCGCATCAGTCAAATTAATACAGCTTTGAGCTTACACCTGTTTTTGTTTACACATAAAATGAAATATGAAGGACCGATTCCGCATACTTATTTATGTTATTTGCCTACCTTGCCTTGCCACGTCTTAACTTCCACAAGAGTAATGTAAATCTTTAATCAAATATCTACTTAAGTACTTATCTAGAGATCTACCAAGTACCAAACGAAAATAAAATTAATGAAATTTGAAATATATATAATTTGAAGCAATTAGAAGAGAATGTCGCATCGGATTTTTAATTAGTTCACTAGTTTCGGAAAAACAGCAATTGAAAAGTGTCCAATTTTAACACTTTTCAATATTATGTTTTTTATCCTAAACTAGTCAACTAATTGAAAATCCCATGCGACATTTTATATATACTCGTATTTCAAATTTCATTGATTTTCGTATGGTTGATCTAGGTAGATCTCTATCTCTAGATATTTACCACTAAAGGTTCTCTTATGGAAGTTAAGACGGGGCAGGATAGCCGGATAGGCAAATATTTGTGAAACTGAAAATTTTCAGTTTTTGAGAAACTGACGAATTGACAATTTTTAAGAATTTGAAAAATTTAACAATTTTTGAAAACTTGTCAGTTAAAAAAAAATGAAAGTTTTTGTATCCGGAATCGGCCCTTAAGATGGGGTTTTTCTATTTTTAACAAAAATGAAGAGGTTTAGGTAAAATTTTGTGAAGACATGAATACTTAAAGATATTAAAATTCCGCATCAAATGGTATACCTAAGTTTCATTCAAATTCAAGGAATAATGATGCTTAAAATAATGAACAAATTCTTTTCGCGTGTACTCAGAGTATAATGAACTTTAGATCAATTTATAATAAAAATGAAGAGTTTTAGGTAGTATTTTATGCAGATGTGATTTAAAGGTATTAAAATTCTGCGTTATTATTGCGTGAATTTGAATTAATATTTAATTCGCGTCTTCATAAAATATTACCTAAAACTCTTCATTTTTATTAAAAATACTAAAAATAGAAAAAACCTATCTTAATATTTCATTTCACGTGTAAACTGATTTGACTTACTTATGGGGTTTGTTTTCTATCAAACCCAAAATCAAACTGTTGATAAACCCACAAAAAAGTGATAAGGGCGCCATCTTATTCATTCAAGTCGGCCTAGTCATCACCATTAGATAATTTGTTATTTTGGTCATTTTTGGTAAAATACATAAAGTAATGAATTATGTATAATGATAAGAGTATTTTTGTCAGATAGAGCATAGAGCAACTTGCACTGATCATAGTGAGATGTAGGTGTTTACAATGCATATTATGTAAGCCTTATTTAATTTCATAGAAACCGGTCTTCTTGTGCAGCGCATAACTGAAGTGAAGGATAATCGTAACAATGTAAGTCCAAAAGCACCAAAAGTATTAACAGTATAAGTCCAAAAAAAAAATTTTTGAGGACAGCAAATAAGAATTTAATTTTTGAACAATATAATACGTAAATTACCGACTATTGATAAGATTTCCGTAATTTTAATTTGGCGCTTTTGGACTTATATTGTTACGATTGTTTGTCCTTCAACTTTTGATGGTATCTACTTTTTTACTCAAAACCAAAATATACCACATACCAGCATTTATGACGAAATACATATTGAGCGAAACTACATTTTTCTCTAGCTGTACATTAAAGCTAGGTTTACACTTGGACGGACTAACTACAAGCATGGCAGGAAAATCCCCCGAACTGTTAAAGGTAGACGTAAAAAAACTCGATCAAAACTAGAGGTAATCTGCAATTTTTTGAGAAGTGAAAGCTTTATGATCTGTTATATTTGAGGCAATATAATTTTCTAATTGACGAATTTTTCACTTTGTCATTTATACAACACCCGGGCAATACAATCTATTTTTACCTACATAATTCGAAAATTAATCCGTTCGTTTCTTACTTGTATAATAATTCAGACTTTCTGAAAAATAAAGAGAAAAAATCACACTACTTAATGGTATTCATCAAGCAAATGATCAACTAAAATCACTTTATTTCACGCAGAATCATACAAATAATTGAAATTATAAAAGAAAGTGATACAAACAAATACAATACAAATAACAAACAAATGTTTTATTTAAAAGTATTTAATCCCTAAGAAGTACAAAACATTTGTCATTTCCTTTCATAATTTTCACTTTTCAAATTATAACATAAATGTAAGATTAAAACTTAGCATTAAACAAAATAATTTAAATAAAAAAGAAAAACCGTAATGTAAATAAAATACTAAAAACACAAAATCAAAAGTGAATAGACTCGGGAAATTTATTTTTCCATAGCTGCATGTAGGAATGTCATTACCAAAATGAAAACGAAACGATATTTCAAATTCCAATAACTATGGCCAAGCGTAAAAATTTAATATATGTACCACTTTTACTAGCAAATGTACGTACAGTTAAAACATAAATAAAAATTGAAGAAATGCAATAAGAAATAAGAGGAAGATAGAAATAAGTCTATTTTGCAGATTTTCATTCAGTATAAAATAATCCTGCGTAATATAATGGTAGGTATTTTAAGTAAGAAAGAAATAATTTCATTCAGTCGCGTTTTTTCTTGATTTATGCACTTGGGTATTTTTGATTTGATTTTTTAAACATACTACTGCCACGATATAGTAAAATTTTAATATTGTGCTATGTAAAATGTGAATTTTTCAATTTCTCAGACAAAACCGAAATATCGAAATGATGCATTTCGAAAGATTACTCGGTAACACCAAAAAAAAAAAAGTTTACCGATGAAACTATTATTAACTATGTACAAAAAGAACACTACATTATATTTACAATATTTTTGAAGAGATACGCACTAACGAAAAACCTGCAAAATACAATTTCCAGACTATTATGCTCTACCAGTAGAAAACACGAAAACAGAACAAGAAAAAGCCTATAAAATAATCTTCTTTGATGAAATTTACCACAATATTTCAATATATGTACCTTCCTTCTACTCTATTAATTAACCGTCCATTCATTAGCTCGATAGACACCTGACTTTCTCAAACATGATTCACCGTATCAACAAAAAGAAACAAAAATTGTAAATTTTTAAAAAATGACAAAATTATAAATTGATATCTAAAGATTGGAGGTTTCATAATATCAAGCTACTTATGTTTAAACTGAAAATTGAAAAAATAAAATAAAATATTTGTTTCAAATCGTGAAATAGCAAATGTTGCGCGCGGCACATGCTTATTCTTTTTTTTTTTTTGAACTGTAAATCCTGTACACGTATTATTATGGTGAACAAAGAGTATTCTGTATATACATTTTCTTAATTACTATAACATAGAAATATACCTACATAATAAATTAGAAAAAAAAAAATCAGTTCTCAAATTTTTTACTGTTTTCATTAACTTTTAATTTTTTTTTTCATTTTATTTTTATACTGCATCGATATTACGGTTTAATCATCTTCATCTTCCTCGTCATCGTCGTTATCATCACCGTCACTTTCTTGTTTTAAAACTGGTTCAGGGATAGGGACTGGTTTTGATTTTTTTTTGTACTCCATCATTTCCTAAGAAAATGAAAATATGTAAGTTTGAGCGGTCCAATTCGTTTAGATTTCATCTCAGTAACCATTAGAGGAACCAACGCAACGTTAAAAAAGATAATTCTTTCAAATCAAAATCAATAACTTACTCTTTCATATCGAGCTTTGTCTTTTTCAGCCATAGCTTCATATTTTTGTTTAGTGTGTGGTTCGGCATCAGCCCATTTACGGCCTAATTCTTTAGCAATATCTCCTACACCGTAATCTGGGTTATTTGCTTTTACTTGGCCACGTTCGTCATTGCAAAACCAGAAGAAAGCAGATCTGTGCAAAAACAAAAACATATTTTCATTTACCAACTGTCACATACCCAGCATAAAATCACACCGCAGCTACCAAGCCGCCTGTGTTGCATCTTTTCGCGCAAACGTTATAAAATTTATGAAAATCCTTCAAAAGCTACGAGTATAATGCTAAAAATTCATGCTCTAATAAAACAAATGACATTTATTCATTTAGAATAAAAAAATCACACCTGAAACTTTACAGATATGGGCACATTCCCTCCAGCAACACTTCATTTTACTTTCAATCAATTTGTCACTCGGAAGAGATATTTTTAACATTGAGGTTATTTTCGAAAATGTTTTAAATAACCTCATCTTTGTAATTGTGTCGTGACTCATCACAAAATAAAAATTTCAAGTTTACAAATTAGTCCCCCAACTTGAAAAAAAAAACAACTAAAAAACAAAGTAAGACTAAGGTCAACGAGCCTATTAGGAAATTTTAACGTTGCTATCGCTGTCATGGAGTTGCGCCTTTTTTCAAAAACACTCAAGTTGCGAATACCATCGATAATAATCAGCCATCAAAAGGCATTCAGAATTTTTTCGATGTAAGATGCTGTAATTCTCAAAAAGAAGTATTCTAATCGAAATCATTTCCGTTTTAAAACAGTTTATCGGCGGTCATCGTTTACGTATGTGTTTTCTCGACAAGCCATGTGATTCTTACAGCAGTAGACATTTCATCGAATGGGGGAAAACTGTGCACCCTTTATTTTCTCATTCGCCATCGTATGCACAATGAACACCCGTGTCCTTAGATGATGTAGGAAAATCCACAGGGTGGTGAATAAGCAACCCAATACACATCGCGCTTGTCTCAAAGATTAAAGAGGTAAAGAAAAAAAAATTAAAAGAGAAAATTCTGATCTTGCATTTGGGTAATGTACTGAAATGGCATTTTATGTCAACGTTTGAAAATGAAGGCTCGATAAAACTTTAGAAATTTGATTTTTGAGAAGTTTGAGGTTCCTTAGCAACTTCATAGATGAATTCATCACTCTCAAATGTTTCATGTACGTGGTGCCTAAGATTACGTGGGTATTTTGTTCATAAATTCTCAACGTTTAATACAAATTCGCCATAAATTATAATGAGCGTTCATTTTATTTTACCAATGTTACCAACTTATGAGCAAAATGCCACGAAGGGTGTTACACATTCTTCGGCACCCTGAAATATTTTGATGGAATTTCAAAATTTTCATGTCTCAAGGATATTACTACACCACTCAGAAAACACTCTGTACAACCGGTTGAATGGGATTAAACTATAAAAGCGTAAAGTATTGTACTTACAGAGATCTTTTAGGAGCGTTAGGATCTTTCATTTGTTTCCTTTTTTTACCGCGTATCTTTTCGCCTTTCGGTGGTACGTAACTTTGCATTTCGGTATCGTAACGTTTCTTATCTTTATCAGCCATTTCGTGGAACCTTTTTTTTTCTTTATCTGACATTGTCTGCGAAGAAAAAGAGGGAAAATTAACAAATTGACTAGAGTACAAAAATTCATATTTCCACCAAAAAAAGGTTTGGTGGCGATGTAATTAGCAGTACGCGCTTTGGCTGGCCGCGTTCGTAATGAATCAATTTTCCAACAAAAAAATGACGCTTTTAATTCGCTCGTCGTCATTTACGAATTATGAACCAGCGCTTATTATAAATTACGTCATAAATAATCGTCGCCATTACCGCATTACGTACGTGTGCATATACTACGCATTCTCAAGTTATATATCACACAGCAACGTATAGAACGAGCTGTTTCGCTTCCACCGCGATCTACTCCTTCTCATTCTACACGTACTACACATACACGTATATTATGTACATTAATATAAACGTAATTTGTATAGGCATTTTTCATTAATACGCCCGCCGGTAATTTCTCCAATTGAAAAATAACCAAGTTCGAAATCATTTCACGAAAAGATGTATAATTATTGCCGATTGATTTTTTTCCTCTTCTTCTATTGCTCTAAAAACATTAGCTACGTTGATCATTACTCTCCGGTGATCATTACTCTCCGGAGTTGGTCGAGTGGGTAAAATATTTTGAATACAAAGTACAAACATACGGAATTCGTGCATTAAGTAATGTGTTTATTTTTGTTTTCAACATTATTTATAAGAGGAAATAGATTTTTTATAATGAAAATTAGTGGGAAAAACTAAATTCGACAGTTTTGTGGTAACTAATTTAAATTAAGCAGTAAAGTCCAAAAGGTTGGAATTTTCAAAGTTTCAACAGTACATATAAGTCAGAAGATCGAAGGTAAGGAAAAAAACTGACATCGTTAGAGCAATGTGTTTCAATATGCCAAGAGCCCATCTCAATTTGGACTTGAACAGTTTAATTTAAATTATTTATCACAAAATTTCGTTCATTCTGAAATGTCATGTCACATAGCAACATATTATTTTAAGGAAGTCAAACAGTAGCCAACTTGGTCAATACAAGGCTACTATACACTTTTCGTTTTTAATTTTAGAAATCACAGTTTGGGCAAACCATAAAAGAAAGAAGTCATGCCATTGATCTGATATCTGATAATTTTAAGCTGTGTGAAGTAAAGTGAGGGCCCCACAAGCTCAGACGCTCAAAATCGAAATTCAAATTGGCCAAACAAATCAATTTTATTTTATTTAGATTCGGAATTCGGATAGACATATTCACGTGCAACAACTCTACTATTGTCTGGCGAGAATAGCTTTGGCTTTTTTTACAGGACAAGGTTAGGCAACCATTAGTTCATTTTTTCAATGCCCTAAATTTATTTTTAATTAAAAAAATAAATAAATAAAGCTATAGAGCTTTACGAGTTGACGTCACAATTGCTTGCAAACATTCTTGAAAAATATACCTTGAAGTGTGTATAAAAATATTCACCTTAAGGTATATTATACAGATACATTTTTTTGTGTTTTCTCCAAAAACGTTCGGGGTGGGTATGCAACCACTAATACGCGTTTCAGTTTTTTTTTCGAATACCGCCTGTATCACTAGAGATAGGCAAGAAGCGATAAGAATATTTTTTGCTAGAAATTTTTTTTCTATAAGGAATTGACCTTAGTTTTTCAATTGCCTTAAAATTTGAGTCTATGTTAGCTCGAAAACTCAACCACACTTATCTTCCTTCCATGAAGAGATAAGTAAGCTTGCAAGGTGTGCGTTTAACTCATGACGGTCCAAGCCACATGTTGATATTACCCTCGAGTGATTCCAAAATGACAGCACCGGCAGGTCATAGAAAAACACATAGGTAGTTTTCCTCAGAAACGTACGGGGCAGATATGCAACTAGTGAAATCCGTAAACCCTATTCTTGTCCGACTATGTCAATGTAGGATTCCTCAGCACTAACTTCATTTTTTTAAAAAGAAACTTTTATTTTGGAAAATTGAGGTAGGACTTGTTCAAAAAAAGAGTTTTTTTGTGGACGTATCGATAAAGTGTTAGCATACCCGCATAACATAAGTAATTTTCAGTGAAAAAACCTCAGAAGCAAAACTCACATGTGTAATTTACCTCTCCACTTACAAGAGGAAGTTGACGTTATGATCATGATTTCTTTTTGGTAGAAACCGTTTCGGACGGAACATATTTTAGATTAGTTTTTTGTTTTTCCTGAAAAAAAAAAAAAAAAAAAGTCTGGAAAATGTGAGTTTTGGGGTCCTCAATACTACCCTCTTCTTTCAATATTCATCCATAAATCTTTACTACATCGTCATTCAGAAGGGAGTGGAATTGGTGGGATTTGCATAAGGGCAAATAAGTAGATTAGAATTTGCGTCAAAATTTTCAATTATCTCAAAGTTCCAGCAAAAGTATTTTCGATAGAAGAAACCCTCCCTAATAATATAATGATATGATAAAAGATGGACCAATTTAAATTCGTATCTTTGGTTACAAGAGGCATCAAAGCAAACGTTTTTTTAATATAGGTATATATTTTTCTTTATTTGTCAGGCATACTGTTTGCCATAAGACATTCAACAAAATAATACCACATAACGTATAGGTACAGTACAATCGCCGCGAGAATTTATTCATTCGATACTTACTTTGTCATCTACACACACTTAGGATTTAAGGAATAAACGGGCTCGCGTAAATAACAAAATACAACGCCAAGAAAAATAAGCGCAAATATTCCAATTCGAAGACAACAACAGAGAAACGAGTCGAAAAACGCCGCCGAATACAGAAAATAACAAAGAGAGCGAGAGAGAGAGAAAAGCAACGAAAACAATAGGGGAGAAATATCGTTGGACCATTTGAAAAATCAATGGTGCCGTTTAGGAACATGGGGTAGAAAAGTTTCAGCCGCATACATGCTCTCTCCATACACCGTGCCGCTCTCTTGTTCGTTCTCCTCGCTCGCGCTCTTCTTTCCATGCACACGCACACGTACGTTACGTACGTATACGTAGCACACCAATACAAGCTAACCTTAGTTAATAAATCAATGATTCTCAACTTAATTTCTTTCAAATAATTTGCATATATACGGCGTAGCTTTCCGCTGGTTCTGCTGTGTGGATCGTGGAACAACGCGCGTTATGTGTGCCGATGTCGATGCTGATGCCGATGCCAGGCGGAGACCGTGAGTTTAGCACACGGCCAGGGTTCGAGAAAATAACATCGGCGCTGCCATCGCGTGGCAATACGCGTACTGTATACAGCATACTACATCGGATTATTTTCAAATGCGATTATTATCTCAATACCCTGTACTATAGGGGCTAATACTCGACGTATTTGTATAACTGATTTTTTAAACATTGCATCGTATCAATTTCTGACCTTTACTGCTGATAACGGGTTGATCGAGTGATCCGATGAATTGGTTACTAACTCTGAATTCATTTATTATCAACTAAAATAATGTAAGTATTTCAATTTCTCGCAAAAAGGAAAAGAAAAACGGGTCATGGCTGGTTAAATCAAAAACTGCTTTTACAGATGAAAATTTCTTTACATGAAAAATCCACCTAACTAACATGTGTTTTTGTTAAATTGCTGGAGTTGTGTACCTGACGTTGATACATCAATCTTGATGAAATAAAAAATTCACTCAGTTCGAAAATCACCCAGAGCAGCGTTCGTTCCTCGAGATCGCGTCGACTGCACTCGAGTAATAGGAACACAGTTCACACACAAGTACACTTATGTACATAAATGATACAGGAGGCTGACGTACGCGACATGCAATAGTCGTTATACCGGCTAAAGAATTCGATAACGGGATAATTTTCCTGGGACGGGGAAAAGAAGAAAGATGGAAATTATACGTCGAGGGTTTCCCAATTGGTGAACTGCAGTCAATTAGTTGGAAACAAAACTCTCGTCGCAGGTGTAGAATCACTGGTCGCTTATCTTGTTTATCCTTTTCACCCTGCCTCATGGTTGCCTTTTTCTTCCCCTGCTATATTCTCTCGCTCTGGGTTCGCGCTCGGCAAAGGCGAACTAATCGTGTAGGCGCCTACCTCGGTCCGTTTAACGTTTCCCACTAACGACATCCCTATACTATATTCCCTATTCCGGCACAACGATTCGTTTCATTCGTACGGACTCTTTACTTCCATGCTTTGCCGGGCGTTTATATAATACCGCGTAGCTGGGCTATGCTATACGTACGGCATATCCTTCGACATTCTTTTTACCCCTCGTTTTCTCTGGTTTCAAAGGTCGACACTTCAACAACACCTATCCTAAATTAATCTTTTCAATTTTTTTTCATTTCTTCGCTTATAAATGCTAACACTAAGTAGTGTCGAGTATATAGCAGGCGGCGCAGTTTTAAAGAAAGAAAATACCTGGGCTGCGCTACATCGTCGTTAAGGAGAATTCACCAAATTAACACGTCAGTTTTTTCGAAAGTACCTACTACCTACATATTCTTTTCACCAAGTTGAAAACATTTTTCACTGAATTCGCGGCGAGATTATTCAGAAATTTATACCTCGTCGATATACTCGCAGTATCGCATTTCAAAGCGCTTTGTCGTTGATTTCGACGACGCTCGTTAAAATTTTCTAATTTATACTCAAAGCGAATAAAATACTAAAACGTAACACTCGATATACTTTTGAAAGAGCACCGAACGCCGACTACCGCAGCCGCCGTAGATGCTGCGCCGCGCCCGATTTTATCCGTTTACAAAAACTACTCCCTTCGTTCATTACTGGGAAGCTGCTGCCGGTGAATGGTAGAAATCGACCAGTGCGTTGTTGCGCTCGTTCTTTAAAAATGCTAACGAAAATGTTTTCAGACAAATCGATCGCACACATACGTACAATTAATACGCGAATTTCGCAGAAAATTACGACTGGAATTCAGCCAATAACCTCTAACCGAGCTTTATTGGTCATCAATTTTCAATTTTATTTTCTACTTTTCCAAATCTCACGACTTATTTACCGTTGTAATAGTTTTCTTATTTTTTTTTTCTCGATAAGACGAATTCGGATTACTTATAGGCACGTGGTTAAAAAACTTGAGAGAATTTTTTTTAGGTTGAATGAAGTCTAAAAACGTTTCAGAACAGGATGTCCAACAAAAAAATAACACCCCCCCCCCCCAAAAAAA
>FIZV01047980.1:0-12691 GCA_900050545.1 Trionymus perrisii | reverse complement strand
CGTCCATTTGAGTGCGGAGAGTATAGGTAGGCTTCACCCGTCTTACCCCGAACACACCACTGCAGTTGTTTGTGTTTAATTTTCTATAAAAAATGTTCTTTTAATTTTCATCTCAAATGCATTATTAAGGAGAATTTTAATTCCAAAGTATTTTGCTACTACACAACACACAAAAAAATTATATACTGGAGAAAATCCCAATTTGGATGATCTCACTTATCTCCTGGTTGTGGGGTCGGGAGACATCGTTGGGACACCTTGTATATATGTTTGTGTCTAAAAATGTACGAGCATTACAAAATCTGTATAGTGAACAGCTCCTATTTAAACGCATAATTCAATCAAATTGCGTAGATACTACATACCTAGATACATTGGAAATTATGGTAAAATCAACGTTTCCCGGTCAATACCTTCAATACCGTGGCCTAAGTATACGTGCTCTATAGGGCTCGTTAAAAACGCAGTCTAGCTTTTCTTGTATGGAAATTGTACCCACCACACACACATTCACCGTGCATCGCCATGTCCGATATTAATATAATTTGCAACAAATGCTACCAGTCGATTAAATAGCATACGCATGTCGCAAGGTAATCCCGCACAGTCCATTCATGTGGAAGATAGGGCACGTTTGTGTTAACCACAATATTCTATATCTTATTACTGGGTATTATTTTTTTTTTTTTTTCATATAAAAGAACTAAACCCATTTGGTTTTCGCATGCTCGTTAGCGCTTTTAATGGATTTACTAATGAGATGTGTAATGTGTGAAATTTTCTATCCGATTTTGAAACATCGACCAGACGCAGACATCGGCGGCTATCGGAATGCTGATTCGAATATCGACGTTGGTTGCGTATTTCGTGCGTGAATATCGAGGATGAAAATTACACCTAAACGTCGCGTTGAGGCAAGTTGAGGTAATACGATGTAATTATGGCGTCTGCACAAACCGAACATCGAACTCTGAAAGGTTTCTCGTGCGGATGACTATGGCATTGTATCGTGAAAATTCACCATTGCAGATTCACGATGATTATTGCGTCAATTTCAGTGTCCGTTGTGGCTGTGTGTCTGCGGCTTTGGCTCTTTTACAGACCGAGCGCGTTTTTCTACTCACTTTTGGTAATAAGTCGTGTCGTTTGCAAAATGATGCAATCGAAAGTGAAAAATACATAAAACTGGATCGCATTTCAACTCGAATTGTACGCTTAGGTAGAAGAGAAGGAGATGGTGGAGGAAAAAAGGAAATGCATGGCGTGCTCTAAAGTCTTATGTCATCTTGAAATGAATCCTGATGACAATACGTTGGTACGATTATGTGAGTCGTGCCCTTACCTACTGAAAATTTTACATTTTCGTGAACATCGTGTTCACATGTCGTGAAATCCAAAGATTTTATAAGATTGTGGAGTTTTCCTGAATTCTAGTTGTGCGAGTGTTTTGCAAATTTGAAAAGTTCGACGTTCAACGATAATCAAAATGTAGTACCTATTGCACAAAGTTCAGGGATTGCGTAAAAAGAAACGATATTTTTCATTTGAAAATCAATAATAAACCAAATTGAGAGAAAGAATCAGACACCAGAGCAAGGGGATTGTTCCGAGTGTTTCTTGGAATTTTTTAAAATACTCAGTTTTATGTCATAAGAAATTTTCTCGATGTTTTTTTCAGAAAATTTTTATTTATTCTGTAATGAGATTTCTTAGGGGGGGGGGGTTCAATTTTGATTCTCAAGAGACATTTAAAAAAAAAAAAAACATTTTTTTAGCAATGATTTCTGCAAGAAAATTTTCAAAGCCACTTTTTATGAAGGATTTTTTTCTAAAAAGATTTTTCGAGATATTTGAGTTTTTTTTACAAGATTTCAAATCTGAAAAAGTCCATGATAATTTTTTTCAAAGAGCATTTCTTGATGAAAATTGTTTTATTATTATCAAGAAATTTTTTGAATTTTTTTTTTTAGAAAATTCTTCTTACAAGGGAATTTTGTCAACTCATCAACAACGATTGAACTGAAATTTGATTCACTGAAAGGGTATGTTACACTGTCCTCAGAATGAATCAAATTTTGAGCTATCTAAGTCAATTTTCGATTTTTGGTAAATTTTTGAAAAATGGTGAAAATACTATATTGCCACATTAATTTTTTGCAATAATAGTAAATTTTCAGACATATCCCAAAAATCGATTAATATTCAAAATTTGAACCCCCCCCCCTCCTCGAGTCAACTTTGACCATTTTCGAATTTATCTGGAGGTTCCAGCAAAAGTTGTATTTTCTCCAGCACACTGCGGAATCGCTCCAGAAGACCCTGTAATCAACTTTGGTAGCTGAAAAAGTAATTGTATCATTAAAGTGATTATCATTCGATTATTCTATTTGAATCCAAAATCTGAGGTGACACTTTGACACTTGTATTTTTTTTAAAACTCGAAAATCTTGCGTAAAAAAAAATCCAAAATCGACAATTTCTCCAGAAAAATCACACGAACCCCTGCGAAGTCCATTCCGAGTTGGTTGCGAACAAATTTTGAAAAGATCTGGCACCTCCAACAAAAGTTGACTTTTCTCCAACGCACTGGAATCGCTCCAGAAGGCGCTTTAATTAAGTACGATGGATCAAAATTCAATTTTATCACAAAGTTTGAATATTAAGGTATGAAATATTTATTATTATAAAATAAGTAGTTGAACAGATCGCTTCGGAAATGGCCACAATCAAATCGAGAGTCAAATTTGCGGTTTTCAAAAAAAAATTGGAGAAAAAATAAAATTCAAGTATTTTTCAACAGACTTTTCTGAGAGTTTTTTCAAAAAATTTCTCATTATTGTTCAGAAATTTTACGATTTTTTTTTTTTTTGTTGAAATCTATGACTTTATGTACCAATATGCCTGATTGAATAGTGGATCTATGCATTTCAACTTTCTCTATTTTTTTTGGAGTAGAAAATTCTTAATTTTTTGGAATACGAACGTAAAGTATTTCTCAAGATTCTTATAGAAAAAATCTGAATCTTATTAAAGGGAAAAATTCTTCAATTTTTTCGAAAAAAAATTATTATTTTTCTTTAAAAATTGAGATTTTGTCAAATAAAATGGTAGTTTGTTGAAAAAGTGATGATTTTCATTTAAAATTAATTTCAAAAAGTCATTAGTTCGATCAATAAGTTAATTTGAAAAAAGAATAGGGCAAAAAAAATCAAACAAAATCAAATGTTATAAAAAAGTAAGTACTTACTAAATATTTTTTTAAATAAAAAAAAGTTTAATGATTCATTTATGAATTATTTCAGTTCTACCTACAAAAATATCTAGATTGTTTTCAAAAATTTGATAATTACATATTTTCGAGAACCAAACGTATATTTTTCATCCCTAAAACCTTTCAAACTTTTGAAAGAAAACTTCAAAATTAAAAAAAGAAGGACGAGCGACTCTAAGATAAACGATACTCGTCCAACCTACGCGAAATAAAAAATAATCTCACTCCCGTTTAAGTGGCATTTACTCGTATTAAAATGTCAACCACCTGATAATATAAAAGTTCGTTAACGTTGGAATATTTTTTTCTGCTTTTGAAAAGGCGTAGAAAAATTGAAAGGAAATGCTTCGTCAGGATGTTAAAAGATCCGAGAGAAAATTACCTTTGTTCTTTCTTATTCTTTAAGGAAAGTTTATGTTCTTTATTGTCGAGTTGGAAAATTATTTCGTAAGTTTTCTTAATTTGCTTGACTTTGTCAGTTTCTTGTCGAATGGAGTGTGAAAGAGTCAGTAATTCTTAATTTAGATCTAGACATCTACATACCACATATTCTACAAAAACAAAATTCATAAATAACGAAAACATTTTCCAAAATCTTTCATCAAACTCGAACGTTGATTTCTCTTCACGTATCGAGCATGTTTTCGACGAGAAATTGCATCAAAGTGGAATAAATTTTTCGCATACGAGCAGGTATAAATTAGCACCACGTTTTTAAAACGACACCCAACATGCTGTTCACGAACACGTCGTAAGTCTCTGCAACAACTCTGCACGGTGTCGCGGCAACAGTTCAGTACACCTGCTGATGTCGTATCAAAGTTCGTTAATAAATGTCAGTCAATCGATGTACATAATGTACAATGTAGTTCAAGGTATCTGGGAAAATATTCCGCTTCTGGTGTTTTAATATACTTAGGTTTCTTTATTGGATTTATTTTGTTTTATTTATCTACACGCTAATGAATACTCGTACGTGGGCGAATCATGGATATGGAGAAATGTCGTTCGATCCGTACATGTCGTTTATTCCTAACTTGGTCGTGGCTGGTGATGGCGAGGCGATGGCGAATTTATTCACTTGGTCACGTGTTTCTAGTCGTATAGTGTTTGTACGTCCAATATTGACCTCATATATCATTCTTGAATTTATCCTAAGTAGTCGCATTCGTACTCGTACCTATACATGTATAGATAGTAACAACTTCTGTAGAGTGAAATACGAGCTACGGGTGTGTTCTTTGTATGGATTTCTGAGGTGTTAGGCGGTTGTGCACCTCATTTATATTGTATTTTTTTTCCAATAATAATCGGAATGTGATGAAATGAGTTGAATTATTCAAATAAATGAATGATATTTTTCTTTTGAAAACTATAAAAAAAATTGTTTTGAAACATGAACCGTTGAACTTGAGAAAATTTAATGAAGCCGAATGACAATGAACTAGACAATTAAATTGAACTAAAATTTAGGATTTTAGACTAGAACTTGAAAAAACAAGTTAGAAAAAATTCAGTTGAAAAATTGAGGTAAAAAATGATAAAGGACAAAATCTCAAATATTTTGGAAAAATTTTTCAAAAATTGATTAATAATTGTACATTCTGCGAGCATTAAATTATTTCTTTAATTTTTCGCAATGAAAAAAATAAAAAAAATTGAAAACGTTGTCATTAAAAAGAAATTTGATATCAAAAGAAAAATCGCATGTTTTTGGAGAATTTTTTACAGATTTTTTCCAAAAACTGATTTTTGAATGTTTTGTAAAAATTTTACATTATTCAAGCACTTTTCAAAAAAAAAATTTTTAAGCAAAATTGCGAAAATTTGAAGGCACTGAAATTTTTGAAAACTTCCGTAAAAACGAATTGTAAAAAAAAATATTTTATCAATACCTATTGCACTTAATTTTTTTTTAATTTTGCAATAAGTAGAGCCAGTATTTTGTTGAAAAATTTTTTGGTGAAAGCCCGACCACATTTTTCTGGTAATTCCTTTTTGTGAATTTTTAGCAAAAACGAACTTTTGAATATTTCACAAAAATTTTACATATTTTCATGAATTATTTATTTTTATTTTTCGTAAAATAAAAATTTTAAAAATTTGAAAGCGTTGAATTTTACGAAAATTTTATCAAAAAGTACAAAAGCTTGTAAAAAAAAAATTTTTATACTTCACAACTTTTTTGCAAGAATATTGGAGAAAATACTTTGTGAAAATTGGACATCGTTAAATTTCTTTAAATATGAATATTTAATTGATATGTACGCGTATTTATTTTTGTTTTTTTAAAAAAGGATGCAAAAATGCTTTGTGAAAATTTTTCAAACAATTCGCAATCGCAAATATTTTGGAAAATCTTTTACGGTTTTCTCGCATGAAAAACGAACTTGCGAATATTTTGTAAAATTTTTAAGCTTTGTTAGCATTGAATTATATTATTTGAAAAATTCAAAGTTCGATATTTTGTGAAAAAATAATGTTACGAATTTTTCCAATTTTTTTACAGTAGTGTTAAAACATATACTTCGTGAAAATTTAGCTACGTTAAATTTTTGCAAGTTTTTTTGCAACAAATTAAAGCAAGTACTCCTTGATAATTGAAAAAAAAATGGTCACTCAAAACTGCCAATTTTTTGGGATTTTTTTTTTGAATTTTTCGCCAAAACAAATTTCTAAATAGTTTGCAAAAATATACTTTTTGTGAGCGTTGAGTAATTTTGAATTTTGAATTTTTTGTAAAATTGAAATTGCGATGTTTTTTGAAAAAACATTGTTTTACTATGCTGTGAATTTTCGCCAATACTTTTGCAAAGGCTTCAAACCAAATACCTTTGAAAAAATTGGGTAATGCAAAATTTTTGTAAATTTTCAGCAATGGATTAATGTTGATAACTATTTTGTGGAAAAATTTTAAGAAATTTTTCGTCAAGTCAAAATCGCAAATATATATTTTTTTTGTGGATTTTTCGTAAAAACAAATTTTCGAGTATTTTGCAAAAATTTGACATTTTTTTTAGTATTTAATTATTTTTTATTAGGTATTTTTCATAAAATTTAGATTGTGATGTATAGGTATGTATTACGTATTGTGAAAAAACTATTTTAGTAATAATGAATTTTGGTGAATTTTTTGCAATAGGTAGTGCTGAAGCAAATATTTTGGGAAAATTGACTGCATATTAAATTTTGGCAAATTTCTCTGGTCAATATGATTTTTTTGTAAATTTTTAGATAGATATGTATTTTGAGCATTATTGATTTATTTTTTTCACAAAATTCAAAATTGGATAGAATTAAATTTTTACGTAAATTTTAATTTTCGTCTAGTCGAAATTGCGAATGCACCTCCCTTTCTAAAAGTTATTTCGATTAAATTTCTTTGAAAAATTTTAAAATAGTTTTTCTCAAAATAGAACGTGAAAAGTTCTCTCTTTTGTGGTCTCATCGTGAAAAAAAATCAATCGATCATCTCTTAAAAATATCATGGGTTTCTTAATCACAGTAAAAGTGAATTTATAGAATGCGATTATCTCTCGAGTCTCAACTTCAGTAACCCACAAAACTCGATCTATTGAACTTGAACTTGGAAACTAAACAATGACATGTGGAATGTCGTCTAAACAATTACAATACTCATGCCAGTAATCCATAAACACCGCAGATCGAGATCCAGAAGGAAGGTCACTAGATGAAAACGATTAAAAAACAGGTACATTTATATACTACGTACGCGAGAAACTCTCGATAAAACGAATGCGAGCTTATAGACAGACTGGAGAGTGGAAATGTGACAATCCGATAAAATATACCTCCGATTGTAGATAATTAACATTATTTGCCAAGCTCTAGACTCCAGAGTAGGTATAGGCCTGGATAATTTCGCATGTGTGCATATTTTGCTTTCTTGGTGCATTGCGACTTGCAAGTTTCGTATTTTAACCATGAACGACGTTTACTGGAATAGAGAGGTTCGTCCACGAAGTGAAGGAAAGTCAAGGCTAATATGGGTATTCACGTGCTTTATTGTACATACCTAGATTTGCCGTCTTGTTTATATTTACCTACTTGTAATGTAGAAAAAATTTGAGTTTCATTTCAGAAGTGCCATAAACGTACTCGTAGAATGAAGACAAAAAAAGGAGTGAGATAATTTCAATTAGAATATTTCATAAAATTACGGTAAATTTACGCGGTTTCTAAAGATGCGACATTTTAAGCATAGTTTTATGACGGTTTAAATTCGTTTTATAATAATTTTTTATACTGACTTACACTGTATTTAGTACTTTTATTATGTCGAAAAATTAACCAGTTTGTGAGGCGAATTAAATTAATAGAGGCGGTAATTTATTCATATATCAGAGTCGAGTATCTCGAACGAACTTTACTGTATGGCGTAAAATGTATAATCAATTAAATAATTACCGGGTTGTAATTTTTCGATTAACAAATTATCAGATAATATTAATTATATATTTTGGCATAACCGAAGCTGCAGGTAGGAGTATGTGATACATTTTAATATTCGCATCGATAAGTTTGGTAACTTTCGTAAGTAGGTATTAATTTTATCTGATTTTTCAGAATGAAAGTCACTGTTGAATTTAACACATGCAGTGGTGGAAGTTGGGGGTGGGGTTTCACTAATTGGAACTCCTCTTTATTTTGTATAGAAAATCAATTCGAAATTGAATGAAAATTTTAGATCTTCGGTAACTCAAAAGAATTTTGTTGATTTGAGATATTAAAAAAAAATTAATTCATAATTAATTCTTGATTTTTTTTTTCATTTTTAAAATTGACTTTCTTCAACATTTTTTTTACCTGAAAATTTTTGAGAAAATTTTTCATCAAAATAATTACTCGTATTTTAAAAATTGTTTTCATCTGAAATGTGTTTTCTTGATTTTTTTAAATTGCATTTTTTACTGTTAAAGAAATGTTTTGAATAAAAAATAAAAATAGTTGATCTACATTTTTATAAACTCAACATAATTTTATTAATTTGAGATATAGGCAGTTTAGGTACATATTGCAATTTTTTTGAATTCCACTTATTAGCACAGTTGGAGGGGGGTCTGTGCAGTCGAAAGGTCGACCTTAGGTTCACAGATTGGGAGATTTTTTGCAAAGATGGGTGGAGCCTCGAAAAAGGGAAGCCCCTAAAAATGGAATCCTATACTTGATTATTTTTTTTTTTAATTTTAAAAATATGGTCAGAATTTTTTCAAGTAATTTATCATATGAATTTTACAAAAATAAATTATCGTTAGAATTTAAAAAAAAATTGACGATCAGAATTTTATAAAAAATTAGATCATCAGAATTCTTCAAACAAATAATTATCAGAATTTTTCAAAATAATGGATCACCGAATTTAAAAAAAAAAAAAAACAACTTATCATCAGAATTTTACAAAATAAAAACTGATTATCTGTGGGTTTTTTTTCGAAAAATAGATGATCGGAATTTTTCAAATTTCGATCATTACGAGTAGATTTCTTTGTAAAATCAATTATTAGAATTTTTCAAAAAAATTTATCTATATTAATTTTTCAAAAAATTGATTATCAAAATTTTACAAAAAAAAAAATATTAATCATCATCAATCATCATCATCATCATCATCTCCATTTTTCGAAAAATAAATACTTAATCAGAATTTTTCAAGGAAATCTTCATCAGAACTTTTTTTTTTAATTTTGGCCATTAGAATTCTTTGTAAAATCGCAATTATCAGAATATTAAAAAATTTGAACATGAGAATTTTTTCACAAAAACTTGATCATCTGAATTTTACAAATGAAATACTTATCTAAATTTTTCAATAAATTGATCATCGAAATTTTCCCCCAAAAAAAAATCAAAAGTTTTCAAAAAAATTATTGTCGGTATTTTTCGAAAAATTGATCATCAGAATTTTACAGAAAAATAAAAAAATCATACTTAATCATCTCAATTTTCCAAAAAATTGATCATCGGAATTTTTCAGAAAAATATTCATCAAAAGTTGTAAAAAAAATTACGGTATCAAGTATCTGAATTTTTCGGCAAAATTGATCATCAGAATTTTTCAAAGAAATGATAATCAGAACTTTTTTTCGATCATTAGAATTCTTTGTAAAATCAATTACCTATCAGAATTTTTCAAAAAATTTGAACATGAGAATTTTTTAAACAAAAATTTGATCATATGGATTTACCAGATGAAATTGTTATCAAAATTTTTAAAAAAATTGATCATCGGAATTTTTCAAAAAAAAGAAATAGTCATCAAAAGTTTTCAAAAAATAATTAGGTATCAAAATTTTTCAAAAAATTTATCATCAGAATTTTACAGAAAAATAAAAAAATAATACCTAATCATCTAAATTTTTCAGAGAAATGATCAGATTTTTTTTTAATTTCGATCATTAGAATTCTATTTAAAAATAATTATCAGCATAAAAAAATGATCATTAAAATTCTTTGTAAAATCAACTACTTAACTATCAGAATTTTTCAAAAAAATTTGAACACGAGAATTTTTTAAACAGAAGCTATTATTAAAAAAATTTGATCATCAAGATTTCCCAAATGAAATTTTTACCAAAATTTTTCAATGAATTAATAATCGAGATTTTTTTTCAGAATATTCAATTGCATGATCATCAGAATTAAAAAAAAAAAAGTGTTTATTGGAATTTAAAAAAAAAATTAAACATGGGAATTTGAAAAAAAAAATGTCATTATACCAATCAAAAATTTGATCATCAGAATTCAACAAAAAAATAGGCATCAAAATTTGTTCATGGTAGGAATTTTACAAAAAAAAATTATCATCGGAATTTTGCAAAAAAAATACTAAGTAGGTAAGTGGCTATATTAAAATTTTTCAAAAAAATTGATGGTCAGAAATTTATAATAAAAATTATCATCAGGATTCTTAAAAAAAAAATAATAATAAAATAAAATAAGAGTTTCAGAATTCTCAAAAAGTTGATCATTAGAATTTTCCAAAAAAAAAAAAAGTGCTGCCAGAATTCTTTTTAATAATTGATTATCATGATTTTTCAGAAACATATTATCTAGATCATCATGAATTTAGATAAATGACTATTACAATTTTTTTTAATCCACTAAAATAATTTTTTGAGTAGGTAACTCTATGATCAAGATAAGTTTTTTAATTTGACTTTTTGATCATCTTAGAAAATTTGTGCGGATTTTTAAAAATGCACTTGCTAAAATTTTAAAAACTCATCTGATTTTAAAAATTTATCAAAATTTTAAAATCAACAAATTTATTGGGGTTTATCGAATTTTTAAACTTTTCAAAAATTGTTCAACTTTCAAAATCAATTTTTTTCAAACGTTGGAAAACTTGATTTAAGGGTTTCCCCAAATTTCAAAGAACTAAGTACTAAATTTTGAAAATAGTGAAAATTTTCTGGTTTTTCTGATGCAGTTGCAGACTCGGAAGTTTTTTCTTCCTGATAACTCTGGAATTCGCTCTCGTCCAAGACGTGTAGGATATTAAAACGACTAGAAATTGGTGAAAATGCACATCGCTCGGTTAATTGCAAAGTATCGCGGTGCGTTGGTTTAAGGCCATTAAATGTATGATCGATATACCATTTGTCTACTTTCTCATCGCCTAATACGTCTCACTGTCGATAGGTTTTTTATTCTAATATACGTATGACTTTTTAACTCGTCATAATGTTCGGTTTTCAACCGCATATGTGACGAGTCTCCGTCTCATTCGGTGCAATCCGCAACCCATAGATATACTTTCGCCTTCGCCTTCGCCTTCGTCGTCGATGACGCCACGTTGTGTAAACACCGCTTAATTTTTCCATCTTTTAAAGAACTTGGTAACTGCCGTTACACTGTGTGAGGAGATGAAAGGTCCACATCCATGTACGAGGTATCCAAATCCACCGAAGCGTGAAATTGCTCGGAAACACTTGTCCGTTTGGACGAACGAACGGATCATAAATCATGACGCTTTTGACCGTTAACGGTTTGTTATTAATGAAGACATCGTAACCAGTTTTTTTCCCTTTTCAAATCTAGATAATTCGCACTTACCATTGAAATTACTATTTATACCGGTAGTCTTGCGCGTAGGTATATGGTTATTAATCTCGACAAATCCTCTTTTTTTTTCGCGCTCGCGATGAAAATAAACCGTATAGTAATAAATCGCGAGCGCGAGCTGATATTCACCTTTCAACTTAGAACGTGCGATTCGACTTCGAACTCGGAGTCGGTTACCGGTGTAAAAGAATAAGAGAAACAATGCGATCCGTAGGTACAGATAATTGAAACATGTTTTCTAGTTTAGTCGGTGAATAAATCTAGTTCAAGTTAAACCTTACCGGTTTCGGGTTATTTTTAAACAGTAAACACGTTTACTTTCGATGATATTTTTAAATTATGCCACCGCCTGCACCTGAACTCTCCTCATTTCACGTGCGTCTGCGTAAGTATTCGTTGTTCCGCGTACAAGTGGCCGGAGTCGTTTTCCAGGCCAAATGGTTGAGTATAATTTGGTGGAAAATGCTATTGCCATTTGACAAAATTCGTCGTCATGAGAATTACCGTTACAGCCGTTGAGCCAATATTTTTCAGACTAATTAGCCAGATGAAGTGTGAGTGGTGCCATTATTATAAGGTGAGCGAGGGAATGGGTGGAATTCGCAAATATGTAGCAGAGTCGCATTTGCAATAGTAATGTACCTATCGCGGACGTGGTTTTTATTATTCGTATTTACCTGTAGGCTAATTCCCACACTAGAGCGTCGTCGTCGACCTTATCAATTCAATAGCTAAGGTTATGAGATGTGAGCGGATTTGGAAAATATATTGGTTCTGTATGACCATCCGTTTATGTACGCCTACGTCAACGTATTCGCCCTACGTTATGAATGAGATCTCGTAGTTGTGTATTGTCTATGAGAAAAAAGGTGGGTATTCTCCGAGCGAGCATTTTTTGCGGTCTGTGAATTCAATTGGATTTCTCTAAAAGGAGAGATAAATGTATTCGGCCTTTGTTTCTTGATTTTTTGCTGATTCAGTGAGAATCTGTAGCGCTGAAATGATACATTTTTGGCGATTGGCTATTTTCGCGAGCGATAATCGCATTAAATGAGAAAGTAGGTAGAGACGATGTCATGATTTTTCATTCGTCTCTTTTTTGGGACAGGTGGAATATTGTTAGTGGAGGCATTTTAGCATCATATGGGGAAAAAAAAACATTTTTGGCTAGCAAAGCTTTTATGGCGGAAAATTGTCGAGAGTGGTCCCCTGAATAACCCCAAAGAGTTACCACCCCACAGACCTCAGGCTAAATTTTTTAGGGGGGTCAACCCCCCCTAAAAACGGGTTTTTCACATTATCTCCACAGGGTTTGATTTTATGGCAAAAATAGTT
>FIZV01047974.1:0-11545 GCA_900050545.1 Trionymus perrisii | reverse complement strand
TTGTTGAGGATCTTCTTCGCAAGCGAAGAAGATTTTCCACTTTGATATACTCGCTCCGCTCGTATATCAAAGTGGGATTGAAGAATAATAAAAATTCAACATTCCCCCACCTCAAAAAGGGGGTCAAAAGGTCAAAACCACCAAAAGGCACATCTAGGGCACCAATCCATTGTACATATCAAAAATAGACACCCCAGGTGGATTAGAGGATGCTGTAGGCTGGTCAACGGGCAAAAAACAGGAAAAAACGTGAAAAATCAACAAAAATTCAACATTTTCCCACCCGGAGAGAGGTCAAAAGGAGTCAAAAGGTCAAAACTACCAAAAGCCACGTCTAGGGCACCAACTCATTGTACATATCAAAAATTGACCATCTGGATGAAATAGGAGGGGCTGTAGGCAGGTCAACGGGCCAAAAAACGTTAAAAAATCAACATTTTCCCACTTAGAAGGGGATCAAAAGGATGATTTAAAAAAAAATAGTTTTTCTTTTCAAAAAATCAAAATCAAAAAAATCAAGTCACTTTTCAAGTCTTTTTTTTAAAAACGAATTATTTTCTTCAGAAAAAAATAAAAATCAAAAAATATACAATCTTAGGTAAAGACTTATACACTTGGGCATTTTTAAAAGAATTATATTAGTGAATACGAATTTTCATTTTTATTCATATCAAGCATGAAAATTAAAAAAAAAAAAAAATGTTCTAAACAATTTTTAATTTTTTTTTTTTTGTTGATGAAAATCTAAAAATTGAAATTTTTTATTTATTTATTTTTTTGAAATTAGGGCTAAATTAATTTTTAAAATTCAGCTGAATTTTCTAAAATTTTCAATATAGGTACTTATTACCTTTTCAAAGTTATTAGGAAATTTTCAAAATTGAAAAAGTTTGGCAAAAATTCAAAATTATTCAAGAATTTAAGCAAATTGACAAACTCTGAAATTTAGTCATTTTTAAATTTTTAAAATTTTTCAGAATTGATGCATCATCAGACATTTTGCTCAAGTCTTGAAATTATGTAAAATTTTCTAAAATTTTTAAAAGTTCAATTTTCAAACCAATAGTAACATTTTATAATGAATTATTTCAATATAAAAATTTAAAACTTAAAGAAATTGGATTTCACAAGCAAAAAGTTGAAATTTTTACCAAAAGTTGTAAAAAATTGAAATCTTCTCGAAATTTTCTGAAACAAAAGAATCTCTTTTGTAAAAAAAAAAATATTAAAAATAGTATCAAAATAATTCAGAAAATTGTTTCACAAGTCAGTTGATTTATAAAAGAAAAGAAAAGAAAAGAAAACTGAAGATGTTTACACTATTTCAGAAATGAAAAAAAAGAAATCAGAAAAATGTTTCAAAAAATAAAAATTGTTTGGAAACATTTCAAAAATGTTTTTCAAATAGGTATGAAAAATAAACTATGAAATTTTCATAAAATTTTCTTCAAAATTATAAGGAAAATTTGCACTAAACAACAGAAAATTTTCAATTAATTTTTCTCAAAACTTTAGAAAATTCTAACAAAATTTCAGTACCTAACTGAACAAAAAATCTGAAAATATTTCGCAAAACTATGCATTAAAAAACATTTCAAAAAGCTTCAGACAGTTAAAATAATTTACAAAATGCCAAAAAAAATTTCATGAAAATAAAATCTCAACATATTTACAATTTTCTTCAAAATTATGAGAAAAATTTGTGCCATGCGTCAGAAAATTTAGAAAATTTTCCAAAAATTAATCGGAAATTTTCAAATTCTAACCCACCCTCCTCAATTATACCGACTTTGGTTCGGCCATGGTAAACGGTATCGATAAATGTCGCACTAGATGACACTGCTAACAGTTCTAGAAGAATCCATGGAAATGTAAAACTTGCGACAAAATAACTCCAAAAAGGCAAAAAAATAGTTGGAAAATTTTTCGAAATTCCTTCATTTCAACGAATAGAATACCTAATAAAAAGGTAGCGAAAATGAAAACGTGAGACGCGAAATGTAGCGTGATAAAGGTGAGATTTCTGAATAGGTGTATGACACGGGCAAGGAAGAAGGGTTACTGGTACATTATTATATACGAATCTGATAGGTAGGTATGTGGGCTGGTGCGCGTTCGGGATGCGACGTCGGTGTGCAACGCCTTCAGAAATAATAGTTTGGTAGAGAAAATAAAGAAATTCTTTATCACTATCTGGGCTTCCAATTCTCAATGCTGATAACACGACGATGACGGAGAGGGCCATGGGATGTATTGAGGGAGGATCAAGCGGTGAAAAAAGAAGTTATATACTACATATATATACGTGAACGAATATAAGAATGTAGACAATATAGTACATCTGATCTCCCGTGTGGTCTAAACTGAAATTAACCTAACCTTATATCAGTTTCTTCGGTATTACCACGATACGTTGTGCCTTGTATAGGTATATATATACCTTACGTACCTTACCTACCTATCTCCCTGCGATATTTCTTCTTTTTCTTGTACATATATATCTACTTTTGTCTTCTTTTTTTCACGACCGCAATTCAAACATTTTATTTCCACATTTTTTCTTTATCTGGTACCGTTTTTCCACAACGTTTGGAATATTTCTAAGTCCCTGTGGCATTGCTCTTACCTCCGCATCTCGAGCTGCGATGCTCGATACGTATAAAAATGTATTTTTAGTTTTCTCTCCTTTTTTCACGTATCCTATATATATTTTTTTTCATTTTTCGGCCGCACCACGGTGTGTTTCGTTTTCTTCTTTTTTTGACGGTTCTTAACGTGTACCGAGAGTATGTAACGCTTGCGGTATGTCTATATCTGTGCGCAGTATCGTCTCAGAGCCCCAACCGTATTTGACCTAGCTGCCATAACTTCGAGATGTGAAGAGGCCAGGAGGAACCAGAGATTGAGGTGAAATTGAGAAATTTTCTATAACGTTTCTTTTCTTCATTTTCAATACCCCAAAAAGCCAATGGGAATGGAAATTGTTATCCAAGTTGGTTTATTGAATTTTCGGAAGTCCATCTCTTGTACATGAGACAATTCGACGACCCACGTTAAAGAAAGTACCTGTCGTACAGTTTCCAGTCTACGTACGCTAAAAAGGCGCCGTAAGATTCAAGCTTTTCACGCGTCTTAACTCGAAGGTTGCCAAAAATGAAATATCGTACGTAAAAGCCATATTTCTTTTACCTGCGAGATTTTCGAACCCATTAAACTTACACAATACACACGTGCTGGAAAATTACATACAACGTATAGGGTAAATGTAAGCGATAAAATTGTGTGTAGTCACTAGTCAAGATCATGTCAAAAGATATGAGGATAACGATGCGATGCTGCGAACTTTTTTCGGAGGAAAAACATCGTTATTAATGAAGAAAACTTTCAGGTGTTGGTAAAATGGACACGATAGGATGAAATACGGTTCTGAAATTTTCCCAAGGAATGGCATGGTAGACCATCCCTTTTATCCTCTTTTATTCTGTAACTTTATGAAGCGAATTTCCTGAAGGAGTCTTCTCGAGATATTCTCAGTCAAATTTTAAAAGGGCTGGATTACCAAGGAAGAACCAGAGTAAACAAACTTTCTCAATTAGAGTTCAAAGTTCAAGGTGAGGCCAAAATATTTTTCTCCAACTGTGTGAATTTGTGCAACAAATTTTCTTATCAGTAAAAACGCACTTCTCAAAATATTCTCATAAGAAAACCCAGACCTTACAACCAAATGTTGAGCTGTGAAGGTTGATTTTTCGATTTTAGGCAAATTTTTGAAAATAGCGAAAATAGCTTATTGTCAAATCAATTTTTTACAAAAATTCTGAAAATCTGTTCAAATATTTTAGTAGACCCTCCGAATCAATTGCAGCATTTTTTGAAGCATTTTTGGAAACTTGAAATTTCTTTCAAAATCTGGCGATCTGCCAAAAAATTGCACATTTATTCGAAGTTGAGATTTTCAGAAAATTTAAAGTAAGATGAAACTGAAGAACTTTGTGAAACTAGAAAAATTCGTAGAATTCAACCTTTTCAAATTATTAACATTTTGGCAAAATTGAAAAATTTTGCGAGTTTAACAATTTGTGCAACTTCCTTTTCTCAGTTATGAGAAAATGACCAAGCTTTTTCACTTGCAATGTCATGCACTTGAAAAAATAATGATGAAATGAAAAATAAATGAATAGTTACAAATAATTCATCGCACTTTCAAACCTCTTCGATACCATGGAATCAGCAATGTCAGTTAGTAAGTCCTCAAATCCTTCACATTCTTGTACTCGTCGCATCTTTACTTTCCACATACTATAACATACGTATTTAACTTCCTTCCACGAGCATTAACTCCTCCTCCAGTGCACCACCTACATACAGTTCTATTTACGTACATCGCAAAAGTCAAAACCCCCGTGTATTTTACGCGATCACCAAAATAAAACTTTTGTTTCTCCGTAAGTTGAAAAAAACCAACAACGCAACGTATGAAATTCCAAGATGAACTTTTTAAAAAACAACATTAACCGTGCAACACTTGCGCCAAAATGTTATTAAACTTTCACGAGCCATCAACGCTGGTGTACAGTGTTGTCCTGTTTCCTTTTACATATATCGTTTCGTTTGCGCCGTTTTAGCGGAATCCGTAAAACAGAAATCCGCTATTGCAAACCTCAGGTTTTGTTTTTGTTAAAGCCTTTTTTTTTTCTGACGCGTTTTCTCTCGTTAAAGGAAGCGGATTGAGCTGAAATTTTTATAGTAGGTGTAGTTGAGATAGGAGAAGAGCTGATCCGTTTTTGGTACAATTCTGAGCACAAGAAGCTGAGCTTTAGAGCTTTAAGCTCATTTTCAGGACATTTTCTTTC
Organism: Trionymus perrisii; assembly: GCA_900050545.1. Lineage (NCBI taxonomy): Eukaryota > Metazoa > Arthropoda > Insecta > Hemiptera > Pseudococcidae > Trionymus > Trionymus perrisii. Next base: position 6,692 of record FIZV01047974.1, on the reverse strand, counting down.
CGACGCGATAATTCGCGTTAGAATTGACTAATCGACTTGAAATTTTTGTGGTAATTAAAACGTGCGAAGGAGAAGAGCTGATTAAATTTTGAAGTCAATTCGAGCTTTTCAAGTTCAAAGTTTTTTCAGTTTTTTGAAAATAACTCGCTAACGGTGCATCGTAGAGGAAAACGGAGGCCATAAGAAAGGTCAAGAATTTCATGCTCTACAACTTTGGTTCTAAAGAATTTTTCTCAAAAGCTCACCGTTATCGAGAAAAATGAGTTCAAAGTTTGAAAGCTTGTGATTGGTCAAATTTTATCTTGCGAACAATGCATCGTAGAGGAAAACGGAGGAAGTCCGCTCTTTTGACACAGTGTGTCTAGTTGATGAATATTTCTCTGTCAGAACACGCTAGTATGTTTTGTATTGTGAGTGATATTTATCGATTTTATTTTTCTCTCGTCACCAGAATCATTTTTATTGTAATCATTTTTTGTGACGAGGGGGGAGGGGTCATAATTTATTTTCAATAAGAAAAACTTCTTTTGATAATTTCTAGAAAATTATCCATACAACATTTCCAAAAAGTTGATTTACGACGCTTAAAAAAATCCTAATGTGCTTTCAGATTTTTTTTTTTAGAAAACATATTTATACTTATTTAAAAAAAAAATGAAAACCGCTTTTAAAAAATTTCTTTCTGGATTATCAAGAATAATCTGTTTGAAAGATTTTGCATTATTTTACTAAAATGATTGCCCCCAATAATGCTAAAAAATTGCACTCCTGTTCTCCTGTTATGAGCAACAGATGTTGGTATTTGTAGATATCAAAAAAATGAAAATAATCGCGGGAGTTCAAAGAAACAAAACAAAAACAGAAGCAAGCATTTAACGTCCGTTTAAGACGCTCCGTCGAATTCGGATGTTAAATGTCTGCGTCTTCCTCGGATTAAAAAAGTATTACGTTGAAAAAATTGATGATTTCGATATAATATGCGATAAGATCGTCCCTCTGTTTTTTTTTTTTTTCGTTCACCCTCCCCCAAGCCAAGCAATTCCCGTGTTCCTCCTAACTGGAAAAAAGTTCTCTGATATCGTCACTACTGTCATCGTCACCTCATAATCTTCTTTCGTCGTTGACGTAGTCGTTGTCGCTACGCTATTTCCTTTCTAGAACGCTTTTTCGAATTGAATGAAATCTTTCAAAATGGGTACTTTATCAGTGACCGAATAGAGAAAAAAATCACCTCGTCGAGCGAAAATAACGAAAAAAGAACTTTTTAGCGGTATTTTAATTGCGTTTCATGATTTTTGAGAAAGAAAAAATTATCTTCTCTTACACTTCGATAATTGGCGCCGGATGCGACGTCAAATGATGGAAAAAATTTTACACAATTCGTGAAGCACGTGAACACTGTGTATATTTTTTCAATGAGAAAAGTTTCTGGTTGAAAACATGTAAAAATGTTGATGAGTCATTTGATGGTTGTTTGGATTGTAAATGAAATATTAGGATGAGGTTAATAAAATTGCATAATCAGTTCGCCGTAAAAGTACTGTAAACGAATGATTATGCGGTGTAGGGTTAGGCAACTTATTCGACACCGATGAATGATTTGACATGGAACACACCTGAACTTGGTAATTTTTTATTCAAATAATATCTGTCTGAAAATTCAATTTCACGTTGAATGGGGGGGGGCTGTAAGCTGGTCAACGGGCCAAAAAACGTTGAAAAATCAACATTTTCCCACCTGGAGGAGGGTCAAAAGGGGTCAAAAGGTCAAAACTGTCAAAAGTCGCATCTAGGCCACCTAATTCAAATTTAATTCAAAAAAAAAAAAAAATCTAAGTCCAAAAATTTTATTGTACGAGTTTTAAAATATACTACCACAAACATCTCGCAGATATACGTATGTACTATCTATCAAAATACTACTCAATATAGTAAACCAATGTACTACATATAAATTAAATTATGATCGTTTTAAAGAAACCGTCTCAGTGCTCTAAGCTTATTATTAGCATCCAACAATTACAACGTGCTTCGAGTACCAAACATCGTTGAAACTTTTCAATTTTCATTCAAGGTGCAAAACCATACGAATACATAGTACCTACATAATATACGAGAAATACATTATACAATATCACGAACACGTCCCCTCTATTTTTCACTGCTGATAAATGGAAGAACTTCATTCTAAAGTAATCAACTCGCAGTTCATTTCTGCGCTAATAAAACACTATTATGACCTCACCCCCTATTCTTGTGCACTTGTTTCTCTCATCTTCATTATTTTCTACTCATTTTTCGCATTTACTTCATTTAACTGACTTCTTTTTTTTTTTTGAAATCTTGTCTCCATGCAACAGGCATTTTTCGAAGTTGAAAAAGGAAAAACCCTTTCTTGGTCAAAAATTAATCCTAGAATATGCTGTCTACATCGATACGGTGATAAATAGGCCGACTCTTTCATTCGAGTAAGCGAAAAAAGGAGAAAAAAAATAGTAAGCCACATTGTCGATCCGTCAAGTAAAAATAAATCACGCGAGTAAAAAAAAGAAAGAAGAAGAAAAGAAAAAACTTATGCTACGAAGTAATAAGATAAAATAATTGACGAAAAAAGATAGATAGAGAATCTAGAAGCAGCGGCATAGCAGTGACGATCCGACAAAGGGCGAAAAAAAAAGTAAATGCGAAGTATACAATTCGATGGTGCAAAATACGATACTGAAGAAAGGTCGTTTTCTTTTTCAAAGAGTCCGTTGTTCGAGTATTAAAAGGAAATTGCCTTTTTTCGAATTGTCAGAGTCGACAATGGAGGATGATCGAAAACGCCTCTTTATTTTACAGCCGCGCTTTTATCTGACAACTGATGTCGAATTGACGATTGGTTTAAGCCGAATTATTGTCTTGTATAGTTTTTTTCTTTTTTTTTTCATTCTTTCTTTTTTCCGTCGATTCTTCTTCCTTGTTCGTCCCTTTCTATCATTTTGCTTATACATGCGCTTCTTCTTCTTTGTCTTCGGGGGTACTTTTGTCATCGTCGATGACGATGTTGATTTTGCTAATCTTTTCTTTCTCCCTCCGTCTCATACACATCCCGCATTTTTATCCCTACCCTCCCCGGCATGTATGTACATACTGTAGTATCTTCTCTTTTTTTTTCCTTCTTTTTTCATGTAGGTTCCACGAAGCGCCGATTCTTTTACTTTAATTCTGATCCCATTATTGTGCGAAGGTATATCGTCAGTTCGCAGCCATTCATTTTTCTTAAACACTACAGAGCCTCTATCGTATCAACAGATGTAAAGCTGATCTTTTTCTCTTTACATGTATTGTATGAGATTGCTAGCAAAAACCACGTCCGTTCGGATATGCTGACTGCTGGGCTACAACTTTTCTTTTATTATACCCTTTTTTTCGATAAACTCTCTTCTTCTTCAGGCTTTGCGAAATCTAAAGGAGGAAATGACCTTGAACTTGGAAAAAATGGCGCTTCTCAGTTCAAAACCTTGGCGTAGGTCAGCAAATCTATATGATCTGAGAGGAATTTTTATTTCTGGAAAAAAAAAATCATTTACTTATTTTATTTACTTATTGAACAATTTTTCAATTTTTAGATTTTCATTTCTTGAAAAAAAGTCACGATTTTTTTTTTTTTTCAATTTCAATAATTCAAAAGTTGTTTTGATTTCAAATAAAATGTATTTCGTAAAAAACTCATTTCTGGAGAGTTTCGAACATGGATATGCTGATTGTTTTTTTTTATTTTAAAATTTTTTACTTAAAATAAAATTTTATCTCAATTTCCAATTTTAAATTTCAAAAGGTTTAAATCTTTGTTTTTTTTTTCTTTTTTCAAAATTACTTTAAGAGTAGCTGCCAAAACTACACTGAAAAAATTCAATATACAATTTTTTTCTTTCGTTGTTATTATGATTAAGTACTTTAATAATTTTTTTTCAATTCTTCATTTTTACGATATTTTAAAACTTCAATTTTAATTTCAACTTTTCTTTGATTTTTCCAAATTTTAATTTTTTTTTATAGCTCGTAATTTCATTTTAATTTGCATTAAGTATTATAATGAATGCTCAATTTCGTAAAAATTTCAACTAACTTGAATTTCTTTTCAAAATGATATGGATTGATAAGATAAATCGACCCCCGAAAATTTTACTTGCAATACCTGCGTTACAATTTTTGATCCTATAAAATTTTTTAGTTCTCTTTTTTCAATTCTTCATTTTCACGATTTTTCAACATCACTGTCGTTCAATTTCAATTTTTAATTTTTATCGATTGTTAAATTTTTTAGCACACAATTTCATCTCAATTTACAATTTTAGTACCTTGGACTGTCAAATTGATTTGAGTTTTGAATTTTTTTTGTTAAAATTTTTCGTTCTATAATTTTTTTTTTTTTTTTTTTCAATCTATCATCTTGACAATCTTTAAAAACTTTACTATTTAATTTCAATTTCAAGGCATCGATTTTTAAACTTTTTAAAATTTTTTAGCTTACAAAATTTATTTTTACTTAGTTTCCAATTTAATGAATGCCCAATCTACTGCAAAATTTCATTCCTCGAATTTACTAAATTTATCCTTAAAGATTCAATTTGAAATTCATTTCAATTCTTTATTCTCTTGATTTTTGAAAAAAGTTTGCATTTCATTATAAGTACCTAATTAGTTTGTTTTTTTTGATTTCTCCAAAGTTTTCTATTTTTATATCTTATATTTACATCGAGATCGTTTCAATTTCTATTTTTTTCAAAGTTATGATTTTTTTAGATTTTTATTTCGTTGTTGAATTTCAAATTTTTCTCAAACATTTTTGTTTTCATAATTTTTTTAAATTTTGCAATTTCATTTCAATAATGTACTTTATCGCGATTTCTCTCAATTTCATCATTTTTTCAGCTTACAATTTAAAAAATATATTTTTTCTCTAGTTTATTGAGTTATTCGATTCATTTTTTAGTGTAGGTACCATAAGTTAAATTTTTAATGCATTTTTTAATTTTTAATACCTATGTATTGTCCCAATTTTAAAGTTTGGATTTTACTTATTGCAGTTTCTAATGGTTTTCTAATGTTTTAAATAATTTTTTCATTCAACAATTTTTTTGTATTTTCTGTCTACAAACTTTTCATTTGTTTCATTCAAAAGGTCCTTTTTATTTCAAAAAATGTGCTCAAAAAGTTTTCCGACAGTCTAAATTTATACAAGGTTTCGTTCGGAAATACATAAATAAATCTTTAATATGCAAGGATTTTTCTCAGCCAAATGTTTTGCTTGCTAATACGAACGCATACCTACTCGTATATACTTAGGCTGGAGTAAAATTATTCATCATTAAAACGTAATTTATTCGGCGGCGTTTTACGCGGCGCTGCATCGTAAATTATACATATTCTTTTAACCTATTTCAAGCGCAGGTAAATCAGAGAGTACAGCTCCTGAAGTCTCCCGTTAGAATTCACTAAAAAGTCTTAACGGTAAGTATTTTCACGACGTCATCGTCGTCGTCGTCTTTATCTGCATTATACCATACTATATCGGCTTAAAAAAAGGTCGAGAGCGAAACGAGGAAAATATAGGTAAAAAAAAGGTAAGCACAAAAATTAAATAAAAATAGTTATAAAAAAAATAAAGCGCAAGAAAGTTATAATAACAATTAAAGCTTCTCAAGTCGCGTAACCTCCTCATTACTTTTTACATGCCCGGAAAAAAGCTGCAAGTTTCCAGCGAGCTTGAAATATTAGAACGATTTTTATTACATTCTATCCCCTTCCCCCAACCCGAACACTATGTACCTCTTGACCCGTAATACCGTCGCTTTCAACATCGCTGCAGTAAATACGTATAATACCAACGACGTATAAATCATAATGTAATTTCGATGTCGCAATTCGAGCCGTACCGCGACTCCGCTACAGGCTGGCCACAAATCAAGACCACCGAAGACGAAGGGTGAATCAGGTTAGAAAGCAGAGTGACAGAACCATTTTACCCCGAGTGCATTTCCTTTCAATCTTTTGAATTTTTATAGAAAAAAAAAATAAATAAAAAAAAATACGAATGCACCTCGACCACTTGTCGAGAATAATTTTTCGTCGAGGAGAAATTTCCTATTCTTTTTTTCTCTCGCTCTTTTTTTCATTTTCTGTTCAAGTTCGTTAATACGTATTTTTATATTCTTTTTCTCGCATTATAAGTACTTACTTCGTCATTGCACTAAGTACGAGCCATTTCTTTCACTTACATAATATGGAATATTTCCACGAGTAAAATAAGTAGCCCATAAATATTTCTTTGAAACGGCCAAATTCATATTTCAATCAGTCGGTTTCTTGTCTAATTCCACGCATGATACTAATCATTTTTCACATATTTACCTATTTATTTATTTTTTATTTTTTTTAGTAAATTTTGTACTTCCTGGATATACGAAAAAAATGTCCAAAAATCGTGTAGCATTAGTGAAAATAAGATCACTTTTGGGATTCTTTTTCATTTTTGCAAAACAGAAATTTTCACAGAAAATAAGCATGTTTCTCTTCAAAAAACTTTTTCTTACAAAATTTTTGTAAAAAAAAATCATAAACGATACCTATCATTTTTTCTTTTTTTTTTTTTTTTAAAAAAAAATTCGATTGTAAAAATATAGAAAATTCAATCAAATTTTTTTTTT
>FIZV01047973.1:0-13093 GCA_900050545.1 Trionymus perrisii | reverse complement strand
TTGATTTTACAAAAAGTACGAAATTTAAAAAAATCATTTAATTAAAAAAATTATTTACATTTCTATTTATCTGTATTTTTAAAAAATGTTAATTTTTAATGATCCAAAATTTTACGAAATTATAAATTTTTAAAAATTGTCAAATTTTTAGTACCTGATGCATGAACTGCCATTTTTTAGGAATATTGAAAAAATCACCCCCCCCATACCATCAAAATGTATCAAAAGAAACAAAACTAGAGTCCCAATAAAACCACATGGAAAAAATACAAATCAAAAAAATAAAATTTTCTTCACTTGAATTGATTTTTTTTTTTTTAATTCTAATTTTTTTTCAATTTTCAAATTGTTTAATAATTCAAATTTTTAACATTTTTCTAAGTTTCTGTTCATAAATTACATAATTAATTAAAATTAATCACATGTGAAAAGTAAAAAGCTTACCCATGTAAAATGAAAGTTTGAATCGATGCGGAAAATATTTTTAAGATCTTCCAAAATTTTTGAACATCATTTTTATAAGGTTTCCAAATTTAATTTTTATAATGACTTCACAAAAATCTCATTTCTTTGAAATTTTGGAGGGAAGTCCGACTTCCACAACTTCCCTATATCAAATAAACTGCTGGTGAAATTAGTCCACCCATTTTTAAAAAAGTAAAAAAATTTCAAATTTTCAAATTTTGGAATTTTTTGATTTTTAAAAGTGCTCCTTTTCATGAGAAATAATTTTTTCATTTTCCTTCTCACTAATTTCGAAGTAACACTTGATACCTTTGAGCTTACTACTTTATTTGGAAATTTCTACAATTTTGAAAATTTCAACTCGTCAGACTTGGTCCTTTTAACTCCTCAAAATTAGGGTCCCAAATTTTTCATTTAAAAACACAACTTTTTTCGCCACTCCTCGCCCTTAAAACGGTATTTTTTTCCTCGTAATTTGTCACTACAAGTTTGAAAAAAATTGAATGAAAATTAGAAAATGGAAATTAATAGGTAACAAAAAAATGACCTCGCGAAGGTAGTGGAAGAGATAGAAGAGGACACAAATTTTTCTACGAGTTTTTAGACCTTAATGACCAACTTTCATCGCCTAATTTCAAAATCCCAATCAAGATCCGATTTACCATTCTTATCCGGTTATGCTGTTACTTTTATTATTTTTTTTTCAACAGTGAAAATTGAATTAACTAAGTATTCTTCTCAAATAAGTATAACAAATTCATAAACTTGAATCGACAGTTCTGCGCATTTTAGTGTAGACCTAATGATAGTTACTCTCGATCAAAAATTGTTAACCGAACTCATCTCGATCGTTTGAAAACAAAATGTCAATTTGACCCGGAAAATTACACAACTACCTACGTAATGAGTACTTTGGAATCTATATTATTCGTGATTATTAAATTCTGTGGGAAGAAAATTACTTCAATTCAGATTTCTGATTTTCATTGAAAACCGAAAAGAGAACACGTGAAATAATGACATTTAAATGAAAATGAATTAGGTACTAAAATTCCACGCATCGTAGTTAATATTGAAGGTCTTGGAAATTTGGCAACGTTGCGTTTATGGTATTGCGCTATACGCGGCACATTGTACTCCGTTGTTATCGATAAAGAAAACTTGTTGAGTCAGTCAATGAGTACAAAACAACCACTGCTGAGCGTTGCAGTAAAATAATACTGTATAACGACTTTTGTTAAATTCCCGGCGGCAAAAATGCGACACAACGGTGCGATATTGTGGTACGTTCGAGATAGATTTTGGTGACAATTTTTGATCCACGATGATATTCGAATAATTTGGATGATTCGTTTGGATTGGAAATTTATTTTTGAGTGGTCATAAAAAATTATGCCTGCAATTTCTTTTGTATTATTGTTGCAATTATTGTGAATGATTTCTGATTATTTAACGAAATGAAAAGTTGAATTAGGGGGTTTGATGTAATAAAACTTTTTATGAGAATTTTAATTTGTTTTGAAATTCGACGAATCATCCAAAAACTTCGATAATTTTCGAATTGACGAAGTTCACTTGACTTAGTCAGTTCGATTATTTTTTTTTCAATATAATTTTAATAATTTTTCAACGCCACTACAAAATGCTAACCTGGTCACTTTTATTATTTTAGATGGTAAATATTTAGTTTTACCTTCGGGCGAGTTGCACATCAGAGATGTTGCACCTGAGGACGGATTTAAATCTTATCAATGTCGTACTAAACACAAGTTGACTGGAGAAACTAGACTGAGCGCTACCAAGGGACGTTTAGTGATCACAGGTAAATTCAAATTCGATTTTTAAAACATGCTGATTTTTTTCGTTCGTCCTTTACTTATCTTAATCGACTTACCTACGAATTCATCGCTATCCTGAGATATTCATTCGACTGGAAAGTACCTAAGGTAAATTCTGACGAGGTAAGATTTCAGCGAAGAAATTCAAAAACACGAATGTTCGCAGCAAACGAAGGAAAAGAAACGAATTTAACGGATAAATGGATGGTTTTCCTCGTGGCTATCAAATTCATCTACAATAACGGTCGATTTCGAATGAATTTCTCAGGGTAACGTAAATTCAGTTTTCTCGCCTTTTAACTTCGAATCTTTTTCCCATTTCCCATTTTTCACCATCTTGGCTTTTTTATTTCGCATAGATTACCTCGTATAATTTAGTTTTACACTATAGATTATGAGAAAAAAATTATTGCGCAGTGTTTCTAAATTTATACTTTTGTGTTTAAATTTTTTTCACGTTTGACATGTGCACCACCGACCACTGCGCAATATCTTTTTTTATTTACTTTTTATTTTAAAAAGCCTGAATGTTGGGATGGGTACTCCAGAGCTCGTACGAGTCAAAATTTATTTTTTTCTGCGTTGAAAATTTTTTCATTACGCGCATAAATACCGAACGTATTTTCATAATTATGCAGAACCAGTTGGCAGTTCTGTTCCAAAGATACCATTTGTAGAGAAAGTGAAAAATTTACAATTTTTATCGGCTAACGGTATCGTTCTCCTATGTCCTGTTCAGGGATATCCTGTTCCTTCGTATAGGTAAGTGATTCAACGAGGTTGTTTTCTACTGCATGTTTTCATAGAGTAGTTGTGTCATCTTATTGCCAAAGATAATCGAGACCTGGTATGTTTCATGATGTCTTGTCTAATATCATATTTGATTGTGAGATCATCTCTTGGCAGCTGTGTAAGCAAATTCTGGTACTACGAGCGCGACTGCTTTTTATTAAAATTAAATCTTTAGTATCTACACTCATCTCAACAGAAAACTACTTATGTCATATTGTGGGAATAATTTAATATTTAGTTGACCTTTTATACCCGTAAGAGTATACTTAGTTAAAGTGTTACTTTTTGAGTCATTTTTAACTAATACAAACGGAAATGTTTTCATAAATGTTTTGGCGAAGAACCGGTTAGTAGTGCGGCTCCTAAATTTGCGACGACTGAAAAAATACACGGTTTTGTGTGCAAGTTTGGAGTACAAATGACATTATTGTGTTCTGCTCAGGGGTACCCAGTACCAACATACAGGTAAGTTTTTGAGTGAATGAGACGATTTTAGTAACAAAGGGGGTCATATCATTTGGTATGTACTGGCTTAGCTACCGCACAATAATGTATCTACGGTATTTTACGCTTTTTATTTTCTTTTCATTTTTTACTCATTTTTGCCCATTTTTCGTGGAATTTTTACGCTAAGAACCGGTTGGAGCTACTTCGCCAAAACTTCCTATGAAGAAAGACGTTACTAGTTTAAAAATAGATGCCGGATTGGGCGTTGAATTGACGTTGATTTGTCCCGCTCAGGGATATCCTGTGCCTGTATTTCGGTAAGGATTTACAAATATTTTGGAAACTCCCAAGTTTTTCATTCGTAAAGGATGTGAGGACTGAGGAGTAGGTGACGAAGTACAGGATATACCAAAAAAAAGAATCACGCGATGCATTTTCAGCCTTGTTTTTAGGTTTTGAATCCTATTCAATAGGTATGTTGGAAATAACGCTTGAAATTCAATTCGTGAAGATGGTTTAGCAATCAAATTTTTTGCAAGAGGTGACTGAGGCGAAAATTAAATATAGAGGAGAAGCTGGATAAGGTCTGAGCTCCCAATAGGCAAATCTAGGGCCCTCAATAAATCCGCATGCCGAAGAATGGCCTCCTAGATCAATTTGAAGGCCTGCTAGCCACGATGAAAAATTGAAATTTGTGATAAGTTACACTAAAGTTGACTTTTTTGTAGAGGGGGGCGGACCTGTAAAGTAGAAACCCTTATAAGGCACACGCAGAACCCCAAATTAATCTGTACGCTTAACAAGAACCTAAATCAATTTGGTGGTCTGTGTCTGTAGTCATGACACAAAATTGAAAGCAGTGAAAAATTTTTGTTCGAAAATTTCGTTTGGGTCATCGTAGAGTCATATACTCCAAAACATTAAAAATTAGTTTTTTGGGGGTTGAAAGAGGTGGGAAGGTCAAAACAACCCCAAAAGACACAACAGGTACATCACCTAAGTCTACACCACACTTCTTCTACGAGTCTGAACCTCTGTAGTAGGAATAGAGCTCGGTAAAGCTCCAAAAAACTGTGGCAAACTATACACAGATTTAGACAAGGATAATTGATAGAGGGACAAATGGTCAAAATAAACTTCTAGTACCATAAAATCAAATTTGTAAGTTCTCTCGCTGAACGCCCACATCTCTTGGTGCACTGTGATAACCTTGGTTTATTCGACAACATGGGAGCTAACAAATGGCTGACTGGAGTACCTAGATATTTCAATAAATTCACAAATTCTTTGAAATTTTTCAACTTGAAGAGTTCCTCGATTTTAATTTTTTTTTAATTTTTAATTTTTATCAAGTGCCTCTTGGAAGTTCTTCTCCGAAATTTTCGAGCTCCGAGGATTCCAGAGGATTTAAAGTCAAAAAAGGGGATTCTCTAGCGTTACTATGCGTCGCCCAGGCTTACCCAGTGCCAGCTTTTCGGTAGGATTTCCAAAAAAATTACCTAGCGAGATTTGTTTTGCTTTTTTTGCTTTATTTCTTGAAGAAATAAAAGAAGTCGTTGCGCAACATAGCAGAGCTGACCACCTCGTTGAATACACATTATATATCTAATACTACCCCTACCTGGTTGTTGGAGATATTTGCATGGTTGCACTTTTGTGTCTTTATGCCACGATTCTGGTCATTTTCGTTATTTTCATCTTGATATTGTTCTTTTGGTCTTACAAATATTTTTCATTCATTTTTCGTAATTAAATATAAACACTTTTCGTTAATTTGTTTCTTGGAATATTTTATTCATTATGAAAACGAAACAATTTTACAACCAAGTCTAATCAGATTTGATTTTTTCTTGAATTTAGAACCAGTTGGGATGAAATCTCCCACTTTTCCAACTGATTTGCGTAGCGGTAGTTTTGTTAGAAGCGCCAAACAAACTTTCGGCCTGTTGTGTCAAGCTCAGGGTTTTCCGTTACCATCATTCAGGTAAAAGAATTCACCTTTTTGTAATTCTGTACCCTTTGCGTTTATTGTAGAGCCTATCGGTTTGAAATCTCCGGCATTTTCTTCCGAAAGCAAATCGAGCACTTTTTATAAAAGACAGACTCAAGCTATAGCTTTATTGTGCTCAGCGCAGGGATACCCTGCCCCTTCGTACAGGTACCTATTAAGAATCCTAAGAGTAAAGATTTGGACTTATTGTAAGGTTTTTCGTGTGGGGTGAATTAAGACTTGTCCCTCTTCTCGCGATTTCTGGAAACGTCTCCAACATTCAGGTTTTTCGATCTGTTCAGTATAAAAAGATCTCTAAATTTTCTCCTTAGAACCAGTTGGAATGAAATCGCCAACTTTTCCATCCGATTCTCGAAGTAGTGGAACGTTTTTTAGACATTCGAAACAAACGTTCGCGTTATTATGTCAAGCTCAGGGATTTCCGATACCTGCGTTCAGGTTCGTGTTAGATTGTTGTTTTTTTCGGGTATTATCGAACGAGTCGGTTTGAATATTTTAAATACTTGTTGCTTCTTTGTCCTTGGCGGGGTCTGTCAAAAAAAAAAAATAGTCTTGACATTCAGGCTAAGTTTGTTGTTATTTCATATTTCTATAAACTTTTCGTTATGAATGTTAGAACCTGTGGGCAGTAAAGCTCCGACTTTGACTTCGGCCGCTGAAAAAGTCTGGCTTAAGAAACGCAATAATCGCGACATCGAGTTGAATTGTCACGCTCAAGCATTTCCTGTACCTAGTTTTAGGTGAGATTTTTCTAACATCGTTGGTATTGATATGGTGTTCGTACTCGTATAACCAAAAATTTCCTTCCTACCGGGAGCATACATATGTTTCGTGCTCGTGCGAGTTTTTTGAATACCTGTCCAACATTCAGGGGGAGGAGAGAGCGGGGATGGTATAAGATTAAGGTTACGTTTTGTTAATTAGAGCCCGTCGGATTGAAACCTCCTACGTTCTCTTCGGATGCTGAGAGTTCTCGTTTTAAGAAAAAGTCTGGACATGCTTTAGCTTTATTATGCCAAGTTCAGGCGTTTCCAGTTCCTTCGATTAGGTGAGTAGTCCACCATATACCCAGTATTTTCGATTTGGATACACACGTGCGAGTTCTCGAGGTACATGCCCCCCAACATTGTGGCCGGCTGTGGGACTTTCGTTTGAGACTTGTGTAATTTAACAGAACCTGTTGGATTGAAAGCCCCGACATTTTCGTCCGATTCTGAAATATCTCGATTCAAGAAAAAAGCCGGCCATTCTTTGGCATTGCTTTGCCAAGCTCAGGCTTTTCCAGTTCCTTCCATTAGGTAAGTGACCAGAGTTCGGGAAGGGTACTTGTAGGATTGTTGAATTTGTTGGCTAGAAATAGGTGAAAATCTTCGTACCAAGTTTATAGAGACTTTCTGGATAGGTCGGGTACATAAAAGTTTCACTTTGTTTTGATTATACTTACGTATCGCACTATGAGAAGTTGCAAACTTTTTATCCGAATTTTCTCCTTCGTGGCTTAATTTTCGTTTTATTAGGTTGTTGGCTTTTTGTTAGATAAATTTATGCATTATTGTTATTATTTCGAATCGTTGACCTTGACTTTTACTTGACCTCGTTGTTTCGTAAGTAAAATTAATCTCGCTAACGCTGTTTGCTAATGCAATAGAAAACGAAATGAATATCGAATATATGCGACTTTTTTCACTTGTCATGTCTATACGAGTATATTATCTTTGTCTTATCTTTGTTCTCTTTTCATATATCCCTCGGAACGAAAAAAATAGAATAAATTGTATTAAAAAATTATTATTATACTATATCTCGTGCATATTTTGCGTACACAGAACCTTTGGGAGCAAAACCACCCACTTTACCACCTGAATTAAAACATAACTGGGTTGAAAAGAAAAGTAATATCGATATTGCATTGCTTTGCCAAGCACAAGCTTATCCGGTACCTTCGGTTAGGTAAGTTGAACATTCGGATAGGTATCGTAAAAATTGTGCAACATTTTTCGAGAATAGAAAGGAGGTATTTAAATTTTCTTGCAAATGGTATAAATCGTAGAGATTTTACCTAAAAAAAATTTGTGGAAAAAATTTTCTCATAAAAAATTTAATTTTGAACCCATTATAGCTTAATTTTAAAATAATAGAAAAACTAGTTTTTCATTTTTTTTTTGCAAGTTTGTGATGAAGAAAAATTAAAACAATGGTTGATAAAAAATCGAAAAAATTAATTCATAAAAAAAGCAGTTGTTCACAAAAAAATTACCTATCAATTTTTTCAAAAATTATCAAAATTCATGGTATAAAAATTTGTCCAACACCAATTTCAAAAATTAACAAATCTTTCAAAAATTGCAAATTTTTTGAAAAAAATTTTAAATTAAAAAAAGTTGTTTAATTTTAAAAAAATACATACAAAAAAAACTGTTAAGTACATTTTTGAAAATATTTTTAGATTTTTAAAAAATTTTCTGGAGTTTGGAAAAATTTAATTTTTTTTTCTGAACATTGTCAAAATTTACAAAGAATTGCGAAACACCTACTTCAAAACTGGTAAAATAATTTAAAAATTCGAAAACTTTCCATTTTCTAAAAGTTGTTTAATTGTCAAGTTTTCAGCAAATGTCAAATTTTCAATAAATTAAGAATTGTAAAATTATTCAAAAATGAAAAATGGTTTAATTTTTCAACACGGGTCATTTTTTTTAAAAATGGTCCATTTTCTAAAACTTGATCAAATGTCAAATTTTCAAAATATGAAAGATTGTCAAATTTTCAGAAAATGAAAAATGGTCAAATTTTATAAAAATTGTTCAATTGTCAAGTTTTTAAAAATTCCAGATTTTTAAAAATTTTCAAAAAATGAAAAATTGCCAAAATGTTGAAAAATGTCAAATTTTCTAAAATTATAAAATTTTCAAAAAATGAAAAAAAAAAGTCAAATTTTCAAAAAATTGTGTAATTTAAAAGATGTTTTAGTTGTCAAATTTTCAAAAATTTCCAAATTTTCTTAAATCGCTAAATTTTCCAAAATCGTTAAGTTTTCTAAAATTGCCAAATTATCCAAAGTTTCCCAATTTTTTAAAAATGAAAATTTTTCCAATTTTCTAAATTTGCCACATCTTTTATAGTTGACAAATTTTTACAAATTGTTGAACTTTCAAAAAATAAAAATTTGTTAAATTTTCCAAAAATTGTCCATTTTTAAAAATTTGTTTGGTTGTCGAATTTTCAAAAATTGTTAAATTTTTGAAATTTGTCAAATTTAAAAAAAATGGAAAATTGTTAAATTCTTTTAAATCGCCAAATTTTTTAAAACTGTCAAACTTTAGCAAATTGCGAAATTTTTAAAATTTTCAAAAAATAAAATATTGTTAAATTTTTAAGAAATTAAAATTTTCAAACTTTCTGAAAATTGTACATTTTCTAAAAGTTGTTTAATTGTCGAATTTTCAAAAATTTCCAAATCTTTACAAATTGCTAAATTTTCAAAAAATAAGAAATAGTCAAATTTTCTAAAAATTGCCCATTTTCTAAAAGTTGTTTAATATTGTAAAATTTTTGAAAAATTGTAAAATTTTTCAAAAACAAAAAATTGCTAATTTTTTTTTTCAATTTTAAAATTTTTTAATATAGGTAATTTTTTTAGTTTAGTAATTTGGAAAACTTGACAAATTTTTATAAATTTTACATAATTTATTTATACTTGTAAAAAATTACCTTATTTTTTCTGTCCAAAATAAGATCTAAATGAATGCTGTCGTGTGTTTCGTTCTTCTCTTTCACTTTTCAAAACAAAATCGTGGTCTTTAATGATATCAGATGACTCGTACGTTAAAGCTCAGAACCCATTTCAATAATTTTTTCTGGCTCTGAATTTGATCCTACAAAAATTGAACATCGTGCTTCGGGATTAGTCTGAAAAATATATTTTGGCACTTTAGAACCAGTCGGAGTGAAGACACCATCGATCTCGTCAGATGACAAAACTCGTTCAATAACACGCCCATCCACCCAACATTTAGCCATGCTCTGCCAGATGCAAGGATTTCCTGTTCCTTCATTCAGGTATCATGTCCTGCATTCGCCGAAAACTGCACCGTAGAAATAAGATACTACTCATTGTGTGGCGAAATATTTAAAGCAAAGCGGGTGTCCCTTTTCCTCTCTCGACTCCTGGCAATTTCCTATCCTTTTTAACCATATAATCAACCACCTGTGTACTAAATCTGTTGCAATTTCTTGCCTGTAGAACCGGTAGGATCTAAAGCTCCGACGACAGTAGATGATAAAAGTCGCAGTATATATCGAAGCGCTAAACAAAACGTGGTACTTTGGTGTCAATCGCAAGCTTTTCCAGTCCCATCATTCAGGTCATTGATGCTAATATTGCAATGTAGTCTAAAAATGGGTGTTTTGGGATTTTTCTCTGCACAGAACCAGTAGGTGCTAAACCACCTACGTTTTCTTCGGACGATATTAGTCGAACGTTTCAACGTAAAAGTAACGGTAATGTGGTATTGACGTGCCAAGCTCAAGGGTACCCAGTTCCAGCTTTCAGGTTGGTCACTATCGAATATTGAAATTATTGTCCTACGATGGATTATGTTTTTATAGAACCGGTAGGATCCAAAGGGCCTGTGTTTACCAATGATGATAAATTGAGTTCGTTTTCGAGATTGACGAATAAAAGTCTGAATATGTTATGCCCCGCGCAAGGTTATCCTGTACCGTCGTTTAGGTGTGATTTTAGTATTTTCCTGCTTTTTCGCGTTTTAAATAGGTCGTCGTACTTTCCTGGTGACATTTTCGAGTGTTATTTAAAAGTGAGCTGGGGAGATGTCTTTGTACTCGGTTGACTTTTATGGCAACACTTGTTGGTAGGGGAGTGGTTTTATGGAACAGGTGAGTACTTTTAGAACGTTTGGTAGATCTAGAGAGGCGTCCACAAGGTTCAGGTAAGGATGGGCTCTTGTAGTGGTAGACTTTGTTGTGGTCTTTTGGCTTATCTCAAACAGGAGAAGAATTAATGAGGGAATTGATACCGTTGACTTTTTCGTTGCTTTGTCCCATTCCAACATTGTTCATAATTTTGGCTGATTTGTGAACATCGTAACAAAGATTAATTCGAGTTGAATATTTTTATACGCAGAACCGGTAGGCATGAAAGCGCCGACTTTTTCAACAGATACCAAAATTTCAGCATTTGTACGATACGAAGGCCAGAATTGTAACCTTCTGTGTCAGGCGCAGGGGTACCCAGTCCCAAATTTTCGGTAAAGCATTTATATTTATGAGCTTTTTACAATTATATTTTATAGAACCTGTCGGATGGGTTCGTCCTAAATTTTCCAAGTCTTCCAAATCTAACCAATACGATTACGAACAAAATAAAAAATTCGTATTGCTCTGCGAAGCGCAAGCCTTCCCCGTACCGATGTTCAGGTTTGTTGGTATAACTGTCTATTTACAATTTTGATTAAAATTTAGAACCTGTCGGCTCAGTTAGACCGAAACTTCCCAAGTTTGCTAAAGGTGACATATTTGAAGCTCGTCGATCGCAGACGTTTAGTTTACTCTGTGAAGCGCAAGGGTTCCCTTCACCGTCCTTCAGGTAAACATGCCTTACGAAGCGAAATTTATAGTCAATATTAGGGGTGGGTCGACTCCGGAGTATGGTCAACATTCAGGTGTTTCATGAGACAGATTTGTGTACCGTGCTCGTGTAAACCCTGTTGATTTTTTTTTCACCAGAACCCCAAACAAGCATTAAGCCAAAAATAAGAGACGAAGATTTTGTCCGTAGACGTTTCGAAATCGGTGCAACTTTCCCGTTGTTGTGTATAGCACAAGGATTTCCTGCTCCTGTCTTTAGGTAGTTTTACCTCTTTTTCTCCTCCTGTCACCAACTGAAACGGTTTCTTCGCCAACATTCAGGCTTGTTAAAATTACGACGTAAGATTGTTTTGAATTTTTGGGCTAGAAACAAATCTTTCATGTACATATTTCAGAGCCTACAAATAAAATACCGCCAAAGATACCAGGTAAAAAGTACGAAGGTGGAGAAATCGTTTCAGTGGAAAATAAAGGATTGGCTTATTTATTATGTCAAGTTACCGGCTTTCCTGCTCCCGTCTTTCGGTACTTTTTGCACATAACTTCTGGTGGAAATGCATTAGTTGACTCGTACTAACTCTGGTCTACGTCCTCGTGAAATTCTTTTTCGTAAAATTAAATTCTACCTTGTGGTATACGCAGAGCCGACAAATAATATACCACCTCGATTACTCGGACAAAAAATTAAAGGAAGTATTGAGCTAGACAGCAAATCAACCGAAACCGCTGTGATTAGATGTGACATCACGTCTTTCCCAGTACCCGTCTTCAAGTAAGCTAGCCTAAGTTATATTCATTCATAGGGGGAAAATATGTTGCGAGCTTTTGCGTCATTCAGGTTTTGACATTCTAACGATTTGGCTCATTCTCTGAGGTCTTATATTTGAGATCTTGACCGTAGCTAGGTAATTGTGATTTACAGAGCCGACTAACGCAGTTCCACCAAAAGTTAATAATAAAAATATTGATATTAAGAGTGTTGAGTTGGCGGGGCAATACGTTGGCTTGTGCCCAAGTCAGGCATATCCTGTTCCCGCATACAGGTAAGTTGTGGTTAATCTAAGGGTTAAAATGAAGGAAATTATGAAAAGATAGGCATAAAACTGGTAAGGGTAAAAAAATTATTATTTCAGTGTTGTTTGTGCAAGATGTCTAAAAAAAATTTTCCCAAAAGTTTCAAAAATTTTTTAGAAAGATCTTATATTTTTTTCAATGGTATAGGAAAATTTTCTTTGAAACAAATTGGAAAAATCATTCAGCAAAAAAAAAATTATCTAAAAAATCTCTGGAAAAAAAATTTAAAATAAAAAAAATTTTTCCAACAAAATTACAATTTTTTTTTTCAATTTCGAAAAAATTTTCTTGAAAAAAAAAATCCAAAAAATCATTTAGCAAAGAAATTTTTTCTAAGAATTGATTTTAATAAAAAATCTCTTAAATTTTTAGAACCGTTTTTTAGAAAAGAAAATTTAAAAAACCCTTCAGCAAAGAAAAAAACACAAAAAGATCTGTTGAAAAAACCTCAAAAAATCCTTTAAAGAAATATCGCTTGAAAAAAATTATACAAAAATCTTTTGAAAAGACTTCTCTTTACAAAATGAAGAAAAAATTAAGCCGCTTACTTTGAGAACAAAAAAACAAAAAAACAAAAAAAAATTGAAAAATTCTCTCGAAAATGTAAAAATCCTCGAAAAATGTTTTAGAAAGAAACTCTTGGATTTTTTTCAAATTCTAGAAATGTTTAAAATTGTTTGAAAAGTTGCTGGAAAATCTTTTGAAAAGTAGATGACCCTAGTCTTGAGAAAAAAAACACTAAAATTCTCTGGAACTTAAAACAATGCTGTACTCTAAAAAAAACATATCCATTTTACGTAATATTTTTTTAAAAAAAAAAAAAAAAAAAAAAAAAAAAAAAAAGGATTTTTATTTTTTT
>FIZV01047969.1:0-11097 GCA_900050545.1 Trionymus perrisii | reverse complement strand
TTACAAAAAATATGAATCAAAATAAAATCTTGTTTAAAATGTTTAAAAAATAAATTATTTTTGAGAATTTTTTTTGTAAAATATTTAAAAAGTGAAAACAACATTTTTTCACTTGTCACAATCATGATTTTTATTGCGATAGTGATTGTAATTTGAAAGGATGTAATTGCCATCAACTTTTGCAAAAATTTATTTTCGTGGAGAAGATATTTCAGAATTTTTTCTTGCTGAGAAAATTTTCATGTAATAATTTCTTTACAGAATTTTTTTTAGAGAATTATTTACTTTCCCAAGATATATTTCAAAATTTGAAGGGGGATAAATTTCATCCTAAATAACTTTACTCAAAGAACAACGTTTTTTCAAAAAGTTTCAAGAAAAAATTGTTTAGAAAATTTGTTGAAAAAAAAACTATCAATTGAAAAAAACACTAGAAAAAAGTCGTTAAAAAAATTGTTGTATTTTCTTACTGAAATTACTAGGTACCTATACCTAACTACCTACCTCCTTTTCTGAAATTGGACGTGGGTACGTTTTGTACAGGAAATTTTAGAAATTCTTCGAAATTGAAAAGGGAACACATTCAAAAAAAAAAAATCAAAAAATCAATTCTCCAACTGAAAATTTGCTGAGAAAAAAATACTGGCTGAAAAAATTATTTTGGCAAAAATTGAAAAATTTTATATAAGACAAAATGTGAATTTCCGAATCTAACAAAAAATTTTTTAGGAAAAAATTTCAGTTGCAAAATTGTAAAAAAAAAATTGTTGCACCACTTCGATTTAGTGTTATTGCCTCATTCTGCTTAAATTGGGCTCGCCTCTTGTAGTGAAGATTTTTAAAAACTTTCACAATTAAGAAAAGGAAAAATTTCATCTAAAATAATTTTTCTGAAAAAATAATTAATTAAAAATAAACTAATAAAATTGGCCCTGCCACAAAAAAATTGTCAAGAAAAATTCTTTAAAAATCTTCTGCGGAGAAATATATTTTTTTTAATGCATGCAAAAAATTTGTAATTTTATTCTTCAATGTTCCCCCAAAAAAATACAGTACAAAAATATCAAAAAATATTACAACTTTACGGATTTTATTACTTTTTCTGAATTAGGCTCGCGATTTGTAATTTTTTTTTTAAATCTTTACAATTTGGCAGGGGAAAAAATTTATCAACAGTTTTTTTTTTTAAAACAAGTTTATCAATTTTCTAGAATTTATTTTTATTATTATTATTATTATTATTATTATTAGGTATTATTTTTATTAGGTTTTTTTTTTTAAATCAAGAAATGACCATCTCACCGTCAAAATTTCTACTCCTTTTTTGAAATGGTATATTTATGAGTGTTATGATTTAATGGTCATCATTTTCGATTTCTTCGGTGCACCCCCCTAGGTGCTTCAATGAAAAAATAATTCCTAATTTTTAATTTTCCCAAAAACTGGTTCCTAATTTTTTGACAAGCTGACTTTCAAGTATTTGCATTTTTCAGTTCTAAACCATAAAATTTGTTTCCTTCGAGAGAAGTATTTCTGGTGTCTGCTATCTCAATGCCATAGAGAAGAGATGGCAACTTGGAATTTTCTGGGGTGTAGCTCGATTTTTCTCCAAGGAAGGAAGTGTTGAAAATTTTCCAATATTGAAAACAAAAGTGTGGTTTCTATTTTCATAAAAAAATAAAAAAAAACTATTTTTTGTTTTCAAAAAAATTGATTTTTATGAAAATAAAAATTAATTGCAGTAAAAAAACTAAGGAATCGAAAAAAATTGTTTAAAAAAAAAATTGAAAAAAAAAACTTTTTATTCCAAAAAAAATGGAGGAAATTTCTCATTAAATTTCAAGTTTTTATTTATATTTTTAAAAATGAAAAAATAGAAAATGAAAATTCAATTTAGAGTTCATAGTCGCCGAAATGCACACGTACACGTCCGAAATGTACCGAGCACCAAAAGGCCAATTAAAAAAAAAAATCTCAAATTTTTACTATTAGTATATTTGAAGAGCTCTTTTCCAAAGTGGGCTAAGTCAATTTTTATCAAAAATGAGTTTGATGCGCCATCTAGTCGTACTAAGTGGTAGCTTCGAAAGTAGGTACCAGAACACCTTCAACCTACCACTGTTGCAGTGTTACCAACGTTTAAAATATTGCCTTGCTTCCAAAGTGACCTAAGTCAAACTACGTTTGGCTTCCAAAATGACCTAACCTGCTTTCGAAATTTTCACGAGCAATTTTTTCAGCAGTGTTAGATGGATATCTGAAGAAAATTTTGCAATTTTTACCAAATCATCATTATTATCATCACTAATGTGGTATACAGTTTTTTCTGTTTTCTGAACAATTACTTTTTTTGACTTAGCCCACTGTGGAAAAGAGCTCTTCATTTGTAGGTACCTATAAGTATAAACATCTGAATTTTTTTCGCATTAAAATACACTTTTTTGAAGTGAGCATTAAAAAATTTATCAATTTCCTCAGAATTTTTAGCTGCCTAAGTGGCTCAAAACACCACCTGAAGCAATTCCAGTGCCCTGGAGGAAACTCAACTTTTACTGGTAGCTCCAGGCCACTTCAAAAATAGTCGAAATTGACGTAGGGGGAGGGAAGGCCGACTTAAGCATTTATAAACCGATTTTTGGAATTACTAGATTTCAAAATTTACAATTCTTGTAAAAAATTGATTTACGAATGGCTATTTTCACTATTTTTAAAAATTTCCTAAAAATCAAAAAATCAACTTCGGCAGCTTAAAATTTGGTTCTGAGGTCTTGGTGGCATTCTCCTTCATTAAGTAAAATTTCGCTCAATCGGAGCTGACGTGTTGGCAAGGTTTCCTTGTTAGGAATACTCTATATGATTTAAAAAAAAAAAATTTTACTCCAAAAAAATTAATGCATTTTTTTTTTTTTTTGATGATAGTATTTTCAGAATTTTTTTTTAGAGGTACCTACTTACACTTACCTATAAGAGGTGGTTATTTTTAAATATTATATAATTTTTTATATAGATTTCTTTTTTCTAGTACTAGCTGATTTGATTTTTCCACTGCTAAAAACCATTTCTTGGCTTGTTTTTTTTTTGTTTTTTTTAATCTATAGGTAACAAAGGATGATATACTAATTCGCCATTTTTATGACCAACATTGTCTTCCGCATTTTAGTTTGGATATTCGTTTGTTTTTTTTTTCTCGCTGTAACATGCAATTGGCGAGAAAAGAATACCCCATTCGTTGTTTATTTGGCAAAAGAGCGCCTAGAAATATCCGAAAAGCCCACGCGGCGCATAAAAAATTCGCATCCAACCAAAAAACCCACATAACTATAAATTTTAACGCTAAATTAACTTAATTACCGGAACGCAACGAGTAAGTTTTATAGCGTGTATAAAAAGGTGTGCGTAATAACATTCGTCGATTTGTTGTTACGCTTGTTCGTGAAAGTAATTTGATTTTAGAAAATTCGATAATAAATTGCATCTAATAATTCTATTATCTAGCCAGCCTATAGGTATACTACAATGTATAAGTATACCTAGAACGTTAACGCAAAATGTTAGCAGCTTAGAATACAAGAGGGTGAAGGTTCGTAAAATGGATGGTACATTAGGCCGTGCTGTTCAAACGGTAGCAAGGTCAGGGACTTCATGCAAATTGCAAAAGGTCTTCAAAAGTTTTCAAGCAGACTGTACGAAAGTTATAATTACCTCCTAATTTAAATCCGACCGGAAGGGAATAATAGGAAGTAACGTTATATAAAGCGGTAGTTATCAAATGTATGGTTCAAGTATTAAATAATGCGTCGTTGCAAAAATTATCTATAAGGAAGCGAAAACTTTAATTTGGTGGTACGTACCCAAAACTACGTATCCAACCCCTTGAAAAATTACTAGTCAAAAGCGAAATCAATTATATCTTACTGTTGGAAGCGAAATAATGCAATGCAGGTTTCACGCGGAGTGTGGCAGTGACGCATTTGATAGGCAAATTATGGAAGTCCGATTTCCCTCCGAAATTTCAAAGAAATGAGATCTTTGTGAAGAGGTTATAAGAAATAAAAAAATTTGAAAACCTTGTAAAAGTGGTAATTCAAAAATTCTGAGAGATGTTAAAAATATTTTCCGCATCAATTCAGACTTTCATGGTATCATCTTCCATGAGTTAAATTTTTGAAAATTAGTCAGTTTTTGAGAAAATGCCAATTTTTAGACACTTGACAATTTTTGAAAATTTACAATTTCGTAAAATTACTTATTGGATCATTAAAAAATTAACTATTTCCAAAAATTCAAAATTTTAAAAGAATTCTCCCATTTTTGAAAATTTAATAATTTTTCAAAATGATGATTTTTGAAAATTCCGTAGCTTTTGTAAAATCAATAATTTTTGTGAATTAGTCAGTTTTTGAGAAAATTAAAATTTTTAGAAATTTGACAATTTTAAAGAGATGATTATTTTTGAAAATTCTGTAAGTAGTTTTTGTAAAATTAATCATTTTTAAGAGTTTTAAAAAATAAATTAGTCAGTTTTTGAGAAAATAGTCAATTTTTGAAACAATTTCGTAAAATTATTGGATCATTAAAAATTAACGATTTTTAAAAATGCAGAAATTTTTAAGAATTTTGCCATTTTTACAAAATTTAATAACTTTTTAAAATTTCTTAATATTAATTTTGTAAAATTGATAACTTTTATGAATTAGTTGGTTTTTGAGAAAATGACAATTTTTAGAAATTTGACAATTTTAAAGAAATTATGATTTTTGAAAATTCCTTAATTATTGAAAAATCAATAATTTTTGTAAATTAGAGAATTTTATAAAATCTTGCAATAATTCTTAAAAAGACAATTTTTTAAAAATGATGATTTTTCAAAAATCAATAATTTTTGCGAATTAAAGAATTTTAGAAAATTCAGCGATTTTGAGAAATTTGATAATTTTTAAAAATTTGTCAGTTTTTGTGAAAAATGACTATTTTTAAAAATTTGGCCATTTTAAAGAAATTATGATTTTTGAAAATTCCTTAATTTTTGAAAAATCAATAATTTTGTGGACTAGAGAATTTTAGGAAATTTTGCAATTTTTTTTTAGAAATTTGACAATTTGAAAGAAATAATCATTTTTTTTACATTCCGCAATTTTTGAAAATTTTGCCATTCTGAAAAATTGAATAATTTTTGAAAAGTTTTCAGATTTTGAGAAAATGACAATTTTAAAAAAATGATGATTTTTAAAAAATCAAAAAAAAATGTGAGTAATTAGAGAATTTTAAAAAATTCAGGGATTTCGAGGAACGTGATAATTTTTGAAAATTCCTTAATTTTTGAAAAATCTACAATTTTTGTAATTTAGAGAATTTTAGAAAATTCACCGTTTTTGAAAATTTTGCAATTTAGGCAAATCAATAATTTTTAAAAATGTGAAAAAATTTAAGTTAATTTTAAAGAAATTTGAACCTATGAGTTAAAAAAAAATAGTAAGTACAATGAATCGTATAAGATTTTCTAGATATTAACCTTATAAAGCAAAACTGATTAATACACTTAGATTGATAAATCGAACAGCTTTGTGGAATGTCGTTGTATAATAGAGGAAATATCAGTGAAACGGGCTGCACCTTATAGGTATGTATACTATTATATTTACAGCACAGACAAAATTCACGTGTGAAGGGTGGATGTGAAAATTACTCCGGTTCAACAAACCTTGTAAGAGAGCGGTTTTCATCTGAACTATTCGTATTGTAAAACAAAACTACACATACATATGTATAATTAGAGTAAAACGCATAGGTACCCAGAGATTTTATCAAAGATGTAAGTGTTTCCTTATTGTAAATTGGTAACCTTATAGAGTGTATGGCATCAAATGCTACAAGAATTAAATAAGCTTGGCAACTCTAATCCTCGATAGCATTTTATGATGTGAATATACGTACATGCTAAACGTAAGTAAACGTACCACTGCGTACGTTTTCGTACGCAACGGCGAGATTATTACGATTAGTGAAGAGTGGTGAAAATGTTACTTAATAATTTAAAACGTACGGATTAGCGAAACAAGTAAAGTAGGTACATTACATGTATATAAGTAGGGCTTGTAAAAGTATCGTTCAGATATAAATTATTCCTAGCATTTGCGAATTAGTCGTCCTACATTCTAACGTCGACATTCTCTTTACGCGGTTATCTATATTTATATAGTCTACTAGCACGTTCAAAAAACAAACTTTAAACTTAAGATGTTGACAAGCGTGAAAGTTTACAAATTCGTTATGTGTGGTGAAATTGAAATTCGCTGTAGAGTTGGAATTATTCGCAGCAAAATTGAAATTTGATGAAAAATCGAAATTATGCGTCGAAAATGAATCAACAGAATGAGTTGCGATGAAATTGTATTTTGTAGTAAAATTAGAATGATTTTCTAAATAATCCTGATTTTTGACAAAATTCAATTTCATCATAAATAAGCCAGAATTTGTTGCAAAATTTATTTTCATCACAAACACTCCTGATTTTGAAGCCAAAATTTAAATTTATCCCTCCTGATTCTGAACCGAAGGTTTATAACAAATATATAATTATCTACTCCTGTTTTTGCTACAAAAATTCAACTGGTTTTCAAAGAATCCTGATTATGCAGGCAAAATTCAATTTTATCGCAAATAAGTCAAATTTTCTTGTAAAATTCATTTTCATCACAAACAATCCTGATTTTGAGATCAAAATTCAATTTCATCCCAAATAATCCTGATGTCTCAGCCAAATTAAATTCTTCGCAAATACCTACGTCAAATTTTAAAACCAACATTGAATATTTCATCCTAAATAATCCCAGTTGTATCAAAATACTATTATTTTATTCCAAGTAGGTAATGCTGATTTCAATTTTATTGCAAATATTCCTTTTTTTGCAGCGAATTTCGTAGGATTACTTTGGATGCAAGATGCAATTGAGTTCCTTAATGAAATCATCATCATTTGGGCCGAATTCGGATTATGCAGAAAAATCAGGATTATTTACAATGAAACTGAATTTCGCTGCGACATCAGAATTATTTTGGCATAAAATTTAATTTTGACTTTAAAATCTGGTGTGTTTGCCATAAAATTTAATTTTGCTGCAAAATCAGGATTATTTACAATGAAATCTGATTTTGCTACGACATCAGAATTATTTGGTATAAAATCGTATTTTGCAGCAAAATCAGGATTATTTACAATGAAGTCTAATTCCGCTGCGACATCAGAATTATTTGGATTATAATTGAATTTTGGCTTCAAAATCTGATGTGTTGGCAATAAAACTGGATTTTTCTGCAAAATCACGACTAGTTGCGATAAAATTGTGTTTTTATATTAATTTTGTTGTGACATCATTGGATTACTCGAGATGAAATTCAATTTTTCCAAAAAATCAGAAATTTTTATAATAAAATTGATTACTTATTTCTGCAAAATTAGGATTATTTTAGATAAAATTGAATTTTGCTTAAAAATCACGCGTGGTTTTTATAATAATATTGTATATTAAGACTCCATTTCAATCAAGTTATTTCCACACAAATGCACTCCTCCAAACTATGTACACATTTTTATTATCATCAAATTCATTACCAACGTGTTCTTGAATCATTTCGTAGCAATGCCATTGGATACGGATGCATTGAAATGCAATATAATTCGGATTTCTATTCAGGGTGCATTCTCTCCATTACATTCTATTTTCTTCATACATCATTCATTACGTCATATTTCATAATTTGTCGGTCGTTTCGTGATAGGTTCAATGCCGCGGACGTTTTCATGACTCAAATACGAATTACACACAGTATAAGACGAACAATAATGAAGATGATACCAACATTTTATAACGTTCGATTCTAAACAAATGCACTGACCCGAAGGCGAAGGAACCTCGCAGATTTCTTGAAAGTTGAAAATTGCTCTAATTGAAATCGCCTTTGCTTTTGCCTTATTGCAGACCCGAGTTATACCTGTTTATCGACAGACGAAAACATCGAATTGGCAAGTCAACGCTGCGATAAAAAGTGAAATGAAAACAAGGCTTATATAAAATGACGTCGACCTTACAAGTCGAGCTCCTTTGTGTAGGGCCGATGTGGCGCGCTGGCTAAGGTACGACTATAATGTGATAATCTATCGCCGAAGGACCTTGACCCTATGCTGACCCTGGAGAACGAATTCATAATTTTATTTTCTTATAATAATCGAGTAGGTACTCGGCTTTTACGCTGATATCGGAGGATCTATATCGATGCAGTGGCGCAATTGAGAAATACTTATATGTATAAAAGTGGAAGAAGTAGAAAAAAATTGAAATGAGTACAATAACACGGCCGGGGCCGCTGTACGCTGCCGCATCAACCCACCTAGAGTAGGTAGTTTTTTGCGATAGGAATTTAACCATTGCAAACTACAGTTCAGCACCTCGTTTGACAAGTTCGGAGCGCAAACGACCGGCAATAATTCACCTTTGATTTATGCGATGGCGTTATTTTTACACGCATAGCAGTTTGGTTGCATTTTACACTTACAACTAGTTTTGCGATGTACCGAGACTGAGAGAGAGAGCAACTGAGAAAATACATAAACAAAGACGCTATTACCAATTCGTCTGCAACGTGTTGCATGTTTCCCTTCTGGTATCATTGCAGCGTGCATGTACGGAGGTCATCCTTTGGTGTCGGCTTCTGTAGACAATATCCAAAGTGCAACGACTTCTAGCTTAGCTTTCGAGAAATGATTCGAAGCCGATACCAGTATAAGGTCGTGTGTGCGAAGAAAAACATTTGGCGACAGTACATCGTATCGTAGGCTACAACGCATTACTCCAGTATAATATTTTTTCTCGTACTATTTTTAAAAAATCGATCCACATAATTACTACCTCGGCGCACAATTATCTAACTGGTAAGAAAAATCGGAGCCGGTTTTATTGGCGAGATTTGATCTTTTTTTTTCTCCCTACAGAGTCTCGAGTAGGTACATGGGTCGTATGGTATTTCCGCTCGTTACCAGAACTCTTAGTCGGTATTCAGCATAGCGTTGTTTTTCTCACGAGCTTATAGATCGTCTCGAATGGGAAATAATTAATCTTTCCGAAGCGTAGGCAGGTACGCGTATAAGATGGAAATTTTGAAAATTCATTGCTAATCTTTTCGCCAAAGTAGCGTCGAGCTCGACTCGATTCTCGAGGTACTCGTGATTTCCAACATGATGCGATATAAACTTTAAAACTTATAGGTACTTTAAATTGAATTCGTGACATTAACGTTTACGACTCGCTCGATTTTCTTCCAAAATAATTAATATATTAATAATGTATTTTAGAAAGAGAGAGAAAGAAAAAAAGAAGATCTAATGTCGAATTTTTCCAAAATTAGATTAACTACCTGCTCGAGATTTTTTTTAAAAGAAAGAACCGGAGAGAGGCAGTAATAAAAACCGAATCGAAATATTTGGACATTTGTCTACGCTGCGCAAGGTGTCGGTATCCTTTTAGCCAAAGCTAGGTGGGTGGGCTGTGTTTTATGGCAGAATAGTACCTAATTACAGACGTTCGATACGTAATGTGCGGCCATTTAGTGTGATATGTGAGTCATAAGCGAGAGGTTTAAAAAAATGCTAATGTGATTTAGACGGTCGTTGTTCACAAGACGAGCGGAGCTCGAGTAGACCTTATGTTATGGATGCTGCGCTCTCTCGTAGTTCAAGGATTGTGATATTCTCGCTCGTCGACGTTGCGTTGTTTTCAATTTCTTTGTTATACGATGAAATTATTTGATAAGAGGGTATACTCGACGAGGTAGAATTTCTTTTCAGGTTCACCTGCGACTGCAACCACGACCGCGAATGATGCTCGATAGAAATTTACGTAAAAAATTTTCTACAAGTTGTGTTGTTTTTTTTCTCTTTTTTACTCCGGTACAAGAATTCCAGCCACTTTGTATTGTTGTTGTTGGTAGACGCGGAGAAACCATAAGATGAACTCGTCTGCGATACATCTTCAATTACAAACTCGTTCGCATTGGAACCAGACAAATAAAAATGGTTTTCTCTTATATAATATTCCTACCTCCTACGATCGCGCCATGTACATGCATGAAAGGCAAAAAAAAAGAGAATCTCCTTCGCAGCCAACCGTCGCGATTTTTCAGCCGAATTTTCAAAAAATGAAACAAACTTAATCTCAGATTTGGGAAAGTAGGATGATTTTTTGAAGTGAAATTTTTTTATTGTGGAAACGAAAAAATTAAAAAGATTTTTTTTTAGATGAAAAATCTTTCAAAAACGTTTATTAAAAAAATTGAAGAATTTTTCAATTTAAAAAAAAAAAAAAAAAAAAAAATGAACAAAATCCTCATAATAAGTGGATAAATTTTTCAATAACAAAATCAGAGGAATTTTGTGGGAACCAAAAATTGAAGCAATTTTTGATTTGGAGAAAAAAATCATTGAAGAAGATGAAGAAATTTCTACAAAAAGAAATTGGATACTTTTTGATTTAGGAAATTAAAAAAATTTTGTACCTTCAAAAAAATTTTTTTTTCAATTTTTTTAAGAAAAATGTATTAAGGATATTAATTTTTTCGTACTAGTAAAAATAAAAGATTGTTTCTTTTTGTAAAGTAGGTAAATGAAACTTTGTATAAAAAATTGAGGAAATTTTTCACCAAAAAGCAATAAAAAAATTGATTTGAAAAAATATATATAAATAGGTATAGCAGAAAAATCATGAAGGAAATTATCCAAAAATTGAAAATAATATTTTTAATACAATATTTAAGAAATATTGAAGAAATTACCTTCGTTGAATAAAATATAAATCACATAAAATTTGGAATTTTATTAAAAGAAATTTAAGAAGTACATACGAGTATAATTTTTTTTTTCTTTTACAAAATAAATTATTAGACACAATTTTGTGATACAAAAAAACTGAAAAAAACACACTTTTTGAAAAAGTTTCATAGAGCAAAGTATAAATTTAAAATAAAAAGGTTTTAAAAAGTTTTCAATTCACAAAACAGAAAAATTTTCTATTCGAAAAATTGACGTTTTTTTTTAAATAAAAAAAC
>FIZV01047942.1:0-13893 GCA_900050545.1 Trionymus perrisii | reverse complement strand
TTTCCCAATTTTTTGAAAAACTTTACATATAAAAAAAAAATGCGTAATATAAAAAAGTCTTAAAAATGTCCGCCTGTGTACTGTATGTATTCAACAAAAAAATTTTCCAAACGACCCCCCCCCCCTTAAAGCCTTTAAGAAGAAGTGGTGAAATGGCGACAAAGTTATTTAAAAAAGGGACTCGCAAAAATGTCTGGTTTTACAATTAACTTTTTTCAAAAAATATTATTTTTTCCAACCAAAATAATTTTTTTGATTTTTTTTCAAAGAAAACATTCCTTCAAGGGGGAGCATTCAAAGTATGCCACAGGTAAGCAAGACTAGTATGCTGTGTTTGAAAATTTGTTGATTTTGTCGAATTGTTTTCATTTTGAGCGAATCAACACAATCAGTACAGTTCTGTATTGGGGGGGGGAGAAGGGAGGTCACTGGCCACGGAGCATTTTTTCCCCCACAAAAGTTATATTTTGTTGTTTAACCATTTCCCTCTTTTTGCTTTCTATATCGATGGCACATAATATGTTGACCTTTATTTCTCCATAAACGAAAAAATTTGCAAGAAGTAGTAATTTCTGGAAAATGGCACCAAAATTCAAAGCCCAAGACACAAAAGGTTAAAATCCGGTTCTGATTTTCTTCCTTCGCCAGTTCCACGATTGTCGTCGAGATCTCATGAAAAAAAGAACTTACGTCGACAACCAATTGAAAAAAATTGTCCCAATGTATGGATGAATACGAGTATCTGAATATTATTCGTAAATAACACGTTAAATACAAAGTATATACGTGACCAAAAAATAACACGATGCGGGTTCCTCCACATCACGAAATTCGTCCATTCCGATCAAAAGTCAAACCCATTTCACCGATAATTTTCTCACAGTCTGGATGATCCGCGAAGCTGAATCGAATTTAAAACTATAAATGAACTAACATGACACCTGGACCGTTCAAAAGTAACATCACGAAGCGTAGACTAAATTGTTTAAAGACGGTATCGCTGGGCTTAGTCTATTTGGCAACGACATTACGAAAACAATTAAAATAAACCTTAAGTACGTACTAAATGTACCGCTGTACGGGGCTATTCATTTTAAACCCATAAAGCGTTTACGTTGTACGAGTAGAGTAACTTTATCACAATATCGCAGCTTGTAATTTGCTCGTTTGGGAAAAGAAGAAAAAAAAAAAAAGTTGGATAAAAAACCAATCTACGGTTTCGTATTACGACTGAATTACCATATGCACAAGTGCATTGCGTCGTTCGTAAATGAAATCCGCCAATCCACGAATATCGAAAAAGAGAAAAATAACTCTCCAAGGACATCGCTAATATACTCCTCTGCACAGCGAAGAAAAAATTTTCGCGAGGGCGAAAACGAAATTAACCTTGATCGTAGAGCATTCGTTGCGTTTCTCGGGCATCGTCCATCTACTCCTCGTCTCTTCTATAAAATACTCTTCTTCTATACTAATTATAATAATCGAATAGAACTTTATTTGACGCGTTGGGGGAGACGTCACCGTCGACGTATATATACCGAAGCAACCGTGAAATACACCCATATTTCCAGATTAGCGTACGTTTCCTCTTCTCGAACGTCTAACAATGTCCTATGTACTTTTAGACGCCGTTTGTCCGCATATCCTTCGCTCGAACCGTTTTTGTACTCTGTTCCTCGTATCCAAGCACCCTTATTAATTATCTTATATCTACCCTACGAGTCTCTTCTATTTGCCAAATCTGAAACTATCGTAATTAAATCGCGTATCTTTTTTTTTTTTACATCTGATGTGTTGTACCGACCATTATGCAAAGCCACTTCGTACACGGTCCAATTAGCTGAGTATTATGAATATTACGACATCTGAATAATAATTACCGCAGACTTATACCAGATGAAGAAACCGACACGAATGTCTATGTGCTGGTACTGATAGGTAATTAATGCGAAAATTTCGTATACGTAATTTAGAACGGTCCAGCAATAGTATAAAGGCGTATGGGCGTTGCTGCGTGGAAAATTGGAAATACTAATAGCCAAGTCATAATGTCGAAGACGTTTTGTGAAGCTCTCAGATCCTCGCAATATTATTCTGGTACAAAGTGTTCGCGGTAAGTGGTAGCGAATATTTGAAATATGGATATAGTCAAGTACTGCTCACAAAATACTTTTCTATATTTGGTGCCTATCGCTGTAAATGAAGGCGGTACAGATCATTGAAAATTACTAGCGTCTAACCCTTGAAAGGCTCCTTGCATTATCAATACTTTTTTACTCTTTTTTATACCATTTTTGTCGGAGTGGTGTGTTTTTCTTTTTATCATCAGTTAATATTTCAGTAATTAAATCATTTCTTAATTCAATTTTAATTGGATCGAGTTTAAAATTTAAAAAAAATTAAAGAAATGGAAAAAGTTCACAATTTGAAAGGAATTGAAAAAAAAATCAAAAATCAAAAATTTTGTGAAAAATTAAGGTTACGAGAAGAATGATTCCCCACTAATTAATTGAAATTAAATAAAAATCAACTAGCTGAAAAATGAGAGAAAATATCGAATAATCCAGAAAATTGAAAACCATTTTTTTAAAAAGGAATGGAAAGAAAACCAAAATTCAGAAATTGGAATAAAAATTAACGATTAAACGTAATTGGAAATTTACTATCCAAAAAAATCCAAGATGAAAAATCGAAATGAAATTTTAAAAGTACAAAAATGCAAAAAAAAAAATTCAAAAATGTCGAAAATAGTCAAAAATAATAATTTGATATTGGAATTCAGTAAAAGTCGAAAGAAATAAAATTTAAAAATGACTCAGAAAATTAGAAAAAGAATTGAACTGAAATTCAGGATTAAATGGAATTAGAAGTTTACAATAAAAAAAAAATCCAAGATGAAATATCAAAATGAAATTTAAAAACTACAAAAATTCAAAAAAATAATTTTTTCCTAAATTTATTTTTGAAAATTGTTAAAAATGAAAATTTTATACCGATTCAGAAAATGAAAAAAAAATTGAATTAAAATTCAGGTTTAAATGGAATTTACAATAAAAAAATCCAAGATGAAAAATCGTAATGAAATTTAAAAACTACAAAAATTCAAAAAAAATTATTATTTTTTTTTTAATTTTTTAAATTGTCAAAAATACTCATTAAATTGTAATTCAGTAAAAATTAAAAGAAATAACATTTAAAAATATTCATAATTGTAATTCAAAAAAAAAGAAATTGAATTGAAATTCGGGATTAAAAGAATTTGAAATTTACAATAAAAAAAAA
Source organism: Trionymus perrisii (assembly GCA_900050545.1). Classification (NCBI taxonomy): domain Eukaryota; kingdom Metazoa; phylum Arthropoda; class Insecta; order Hemiptera; family Pseudococcidae; genus Trionymus; species Trionymus perrisii. Next base: position 10,608 of record FIZV01047942.1, on the reverse strand, counting down.
TCCAAAATGAAAAATAGAAATGAAATTTAAAAATTACAAAAATTCAAAAAAATCCAAAATTTTTTGGAGATTTTGGAAATTGTCAAAAATATTAATTTTATTGAAATTCAGTAAAAATCGAAATAAATAAATTTTAAAAAGATTCAGAAAATTAAAAAAAAATTGAATCGAAATTTGGGATTAAATGGAATTAGAAATTCACAATCAGAAAAAAGAAACAAGATGAAAAATCAAAATAAAAACTACAAAAGTTCAAAATGTCAAAAATTGTTAAAAACAATAATTTTATTGAAATTTAGTAAAAATCAAAAGAAATAAAATTTAAAAAGACTCGGAAATTTAAAAAAAATTGAATTGAAATTCAGTATTGAAAGAATAAATTGAAAATTAGAAATGTTTCAACTCGAAAGGTTAAAAAAATAAAAATCTTGAAAATGAAATTGACTCAAAAATTAGGAAAACGTAACACTAATAAGAAGATTTTGACATTTAGAAAATTGGAAAAAAAATAATTGAAATAAAAATTACAACAAATCAAAAAAGTGATGAAATTAAAATTCGAAAAAAATCGATTAGGTAAATGGAATTAGAAATTTACAATTGAAAAAAAATCCAAGACGAAAAATAAAACAAAAAGTTGAAAACAAGAAAAATTCAAAAATCAACAAAATTCAAAAATTTCGAAAATTGACAAGAAGAACAACAAGGATAGGGCTCTGAAAGACAAGCAAAAAATGAATTGATTGATGATAACGTCAAGAGCCTTCGGAGGCTGGACGCCAGTCATAAAGTTGAAATAAAAATTTGTTTCATGTGAAGAAATTCCAATTTAATTTCAATTTTTTAAATTATGAAAAAAATATTATAAAAATGTTTACAAATACCTAAATTGGGAAATCTTGAAGAAATAAATAAAATTTTTAAATGAATCATTTTGAAGAAATATTTGCGAAAAATGATGTACTTACTTATAATTATTTGGAAAATATTTTGTCAAAAAATTTAGATACAAAATGAAAAATGAAAAATAAATAAAAAATCTGAAATCGTTGTAAAAAAAAATATATCTAAAAGTTGAAGACATTTTATAAAAATAATTTGCGACAAAGAATTAATTATTTTCATCTTTTTCTTTTTACAGTCATGGAAATAAGGAAGTGTTCTCGTGTAGAGGTATTAAAATCTGCGTCGACTGGTTCCGTTCCAGAGGACACAACGAAATTACCGTTTTCGTTCCAAAGTGGAGAAAAGAAGCTCCTCGAGCCGATAATCTCGTCATGGGTAAGCATTTTTTGATCACACACGAGCATCCTCGACCATAATATTTTCATCTCATTTTTTACCTAACGTTTCGTTTATTGTTTTTTCGTAGATCAAGAAATTCTATACGAACTTGAAAGAGAAAGACTTCTAGTTTTTACTCCGTCCAGAGAAATACGTGGCAAGAGGATGGTCTGTTACGATGATAGATATATTCTTAAACTGGCTGCCGATAACGACGGAATTGTCGTCTCGAACGATAACTATCGTGATTTAATTCAAGAATGTCCCGAATTTAGGAAAGTTATCGAAGAAAGAATACTCATGTATTCGTTCGTTAATGATAGGTAAGCAAAAGTCTCACCTCGCTATGTTATTCTAGCTTTTTTGTAAAATATTTCAACTTGTTTTATTCTTGTGTACAGATTTATGCCACCTGACGATCCGTTAGGAAGATCCGGACCAACTTTAGATAATTTCTTAAAAGTGCCACCTTTTCGTAAAGGTGAAACATGCCCTTATGGTAAAAAATGCACGTACGGTAACAAATGCAAATATAACCATCCGGAACGTGGCCTCGGACCACAAAAATCCATAACCGAAAGACTGGTGGAAAATGCTCAAAAACAATTACTCGCTAGAAACCTGGATGCTAATTCGGGTACGTTTGGATTTCACTAGAAATTGCATTTGATTATAATTCGCATGGCTGACGATTTTTGTTAATTTTATTACAGGTAAAAAGCTAAAAGGCAAATCGTTGAGTTTGCCGTTGCAATCGTCGATTTCGGACGAGCCGCAACCTCACCTCGGTCAAATAACATCGACTCGTAAGCAACCGCTGATACGAACGAAATCGACTACTTTTAATTGTAAAGTCGATCCGGATACGTTGCCCAGAAGTTGTCAACTATCTTCTTCGGCAGCCCATGTGATGGGTGCGCACGCTCAACAGCCGTATAATTACAGACTAATGTATCAGATGCCATCGCAAATGAGTCAGCCGGAGGTTGGTCAGTCGTTCATGCCTTCGAATAACAGAGCTGCGGTCGAGAATGAAGCTTCGGTCAACTTGCACCGTAAACTACAACGCGAACTTTCCATTAATCCTACGTGCGATCCGAGAATATATCATTTGCGTCGACACCTGACATCACCGGAAAGCCACCATGTGCCGGTATCTCGACACTATAGCTATCAAGACCCTAACTACTTGAGCGCGCATTCGAACGTTACCAGAATATCATCAGCGCCGCCGGCCAATCCGCCTTATACCGTTTCTAACGATTGCGCTCACGGTAGCAGTTCCGATCCGCAGCTTAATTTATCCATTCCGTCGCCTCTCGCTGGATTAAATACTGCCTTATGGCCGACTCCGGGACAGCCTTCGATCAATTATCCGGAGCCAGCTATGTCGTCGAATATCGAAGAAAGTAGACGCAAGTTGCATTACCATTTGGCATCCATATTCCCCGAAGAGCAAGTCGACGCTGCCATGAGGTATTATCCCAATGAAACGAACCCTCAGAAAATTTGCGCCGCTATTTTATCAATGTTTTCATCGAAGCCATGACAAGTTGTGGACATTTACATGCTGTGGTTTATAGACTGATTTTATTTAGTTTAGTAAAAAGCAATTCGTTTTAATGGTCTTGCTCTAGATCCGGTTCGTCGTTGTTACCTAGAAAAAGTTTTGTTTCGGTTTAATTACCGAGCTTGTTACGAAATTACGAATATTGGTGCTTGTCAACTTGTCCACTGATTTGGCGATAGTTGATGTAACATTCTTGATTTTGTTGTTTTTATTGTTTACCTATTATTGTGATAATTCTTTATTTGAATTTGTAAATTCGAGCGGCTCGTTGAACGATGCCACGGTATTATATAAATTTAGCATTATGAAAATAATGCATTCGAAACTCTATTGTATGTTATACATATGTACTTTAATTTTTTCTAAGACGATGTATGTGTTCATAACACGATTTTTAACAATAAAGGAGACTCGCTGTTTGTAATTTTATAACTTGATCGTTGAAATATTGAAAAATCCAAGTCATCGGTGTGTTTATAAAAACATTATATTTGATTTAAAAAAAAAAAGGTTACAATTGCGTTACGATCTAGGTCTTTCCTTCTTTTCTTTATATAAAGCCAGTAAAGATACGTTGGCTACTTTCACTACTTTGAAACGTACACCTAGACAGAAAGCACGAAAGGTAGATTAATACAAGCCATTTACGAAACGGTACTATGAGAAATTCTAATGCTAACCTGGAATATCACCGACGGCGTGACCTTTACGTCCGAAACCAGCTACTAATACTTCGTCGTTTTCTTCGATATAATTCAAGCAACCGTCACGAGGTACGAAAGCGGTAATTTTTTTACCGTTCTTAATTAATTGTACTCTTACGCATTTACGAATGGCAGAATTTGGCTGTTTGGCTTCAACGCCGCTGCAAAGTAATGTCGATGATATTAAAACAGTAACAAGTGTTTCGAACGAGGAGCTACTTATGTACCAAGGAACTAATCGAAATATAACTTACACTTTTTCTAAAACGATTCCTTTAGCGTGAGAAGCTCCACCGAAAGGATTAGCTTTCCAACGAGTTCCCAAGTGAGCTTTTTTGTAATCTTTGTCAGCCCAACGTTGTTCTCTACGGTGATTTACGTGCTTCCTAGCGGTACGGATTCCCTTTGGTTTTCCTACAAAAATACGGATTATAAAATTGTAAAGTAGTGCATACATTTACACGTTGCAGTTTAGATTAAAATTTAGTACTTACCCATGATGAAAAATAATATCTCGAACCAAAAACGTAGAGAAATTCGGCAAATTTGCACGAAAAAGTGAAGAAAACACGCGTCAAAGAGTCTTCGAAGATGTGATTTGATTTTCGATGTTTTTTGGCTTCTACTTCTAGATTTGGCGCAACCATAAACACAAAGCCACAACTTTTTCCGAAAAAAATTAAAATTTCTATCCAGTTAACTTTGATGTCATTATGTTTGTTTTCTTTTTTCACTCTTGATAAAAAAAAATTTCGGCATAGGTAAATTATAAAATTTTCCATTAATTCGTTAATCGTTTTCGTAATGAGCGAAATTTAGGAAATAAATTAATTCATGGACGTCATAAATAACATTTCTGAATTTCATTATCGTGTAGTTATGAAATTCATCGTGTAAAGTAAAATAATTCTCTATGAACTATTTCGTGAAAAACAGCTTTATTACTTTATTATCGTTTAAAACCAGTGAAATCTAATACGTACTTTTCAAATGGCGGTAAGTTCCTTGGTAAACTTTCAACCTTGACGGGAAAAATAGACCGGATTTTTAATTGTATTTTCGTTCAGATGTACTAATATTTCTGTTGGTATAAATTCTTGTTTTAGAACAAAGCTAAATCCGGAAATAAATCCCGGAGAAACGTATACTGTCAATGTTTGATGACTATGTTGATCTTAATTCGTCAACTTTACGATAAAGTAATCGTTTTGATTTTTGGACTAATTTACAGTTCAACGGAGGTAAAAAAAGTACCTCCTCCTAGTAACGATCTAGTTACACAGAGCGCAACGTCATTAGCGAAAAAGATTCGTAACAAAGAGGTATCTAGGTTATCTTTAAAGTTTCAATACCTCCATTTTTGTTAATCTTTCAATATCTACTTACACTAAGATACTTCGGGTTGATTATAGATTACTTCCGAAGCTGTGGTCGAAGCTTTTATTGAACGTATTAAGGAAGTCAATGACATAGTCAACGCTGTCGTTCAAGATCGTTTTGATAGAGCTCTGGAAGACGCCAAGGCAGTCGATCGTTTGATAGCAAGCGGTTCCGTTTCACCGGATGATTTCAATAAAAAACCGCTACTCGGTGTTCCCTTCACCTCTAAAGAGAGCGTCGCTGCTGAGGGAATGAACTGGACATGCGGCATATTAAGCAGAAAAGGTACTAAAGCTGTCGAAGATGCAGACATCGTGAAAAGTTTGAAAAGCGCTGGCGCTATTTTAATCGCTGTTACGAACATACCCGAGTTGAACATGTGGATCGAAAGCAGAAATTACGTTTATGGTCAAACGAATAATCCTTACGATACGAATCGAATCACCGGTGGTTCTTCTGGCGGAGAAGTAAACTGATCTTATTTTCTAAAACATACATAGTGCGTAATTTCATCGTTAATTTTTCTTTTCTATGTTATAGGCGTGCATAGTGTCTTGTTGCGGATCTCCGATTGGATTAGGTACAGATATCGGAGGTTCTGCTCGGTTACCCGCATATTTTTGTGGAGTTTATGGGCATAAATTGACTGCTGGTGGGTTGAAAGATTTTTTCAAGAAGTATAATATGTAAAAGGAGATTAAAATTGCAATTTTTTCGTCTAGGGTTAGTAAATACGAAAGGTATGTCATTCCGAGACGGTACTGAAAAACATACTATTGTAGCTGCCGGTATTTTGTCAAAACACGCTTCTGATTTAAAAACCATTAACGCAGCTTTAGTCTTACCAGAAAAACTTTCATTGTTACGACTCGACGATGAAGTACTGATTCTTATTTCTTGAATAACTAATATCGGTTGTTTATTCATTTTCAAATTGATATTTGTTTTTTTAGGTCGATGCTAAAAAATTTAATTATTTTTACGTCGAACAACCAGGAGATAGACTTTGCAGTCCGATTGGTTCAGAATGTAATAATGCTCTTCTAAAAGTAGTTCGCCTTATCAAAGAACAAAGTGGTTATAATAATTCTCCACAAAAAGTAAACTTTAAATGTACCTATACATAAATATTGAGCTGTATATTTTATATGTATAAACAACTGTTATCTTTCTTACTAGGCATATTTCCCTGGGTTCCAATATTCGTTCAGATTGTGGAAATATTGGATGTCAAAAGAACTAAACAATTTCGCCAAAGATTTAGCCAATGGAGAGGTAAATTTCGTTATCTACGAGAAGATATTTTTTGAGATCAATAATACGTAATCATTAATCAACTATGTATTAATATAGGAACCAAAAAATGCTTTTATCGAACTTTCAAAGAAACTGGTCGGTCAAAGTGATCACACGTTGGCAGCAATCTTGAAACTTATCGATCAACATTTACCATTACCCAAGGCTTCTTGGGCGGAACAAGAAACGTCAACCTTACGCGATGAACTTATCGTAAGTTGGCCTTAACAGAATGCTAATTTTTCGATTCTAATTACGTTTTATTTCACAGAACAAACTCGGCGACAATGGTGTATTATTGTTTCCATCTTACGCGTCGACTGCACCTTACCACTACGTTCCATTTTTCCGGCCGTTCAATTTCTCAACATGGGCCATTTTCAATGCTTTAAAATTCCCAGTGACACAAATTCCAATAGGCTTAAGTAAGGATGGATTACCATTGGGTATTCAGGTTGTTGCAGCACCTTATCAAGATAAGCTGTGCTTCGCAGCTGCCGAATATATTGAAAGTTTAACTGGAGGTTGGGTACCGCCGTTTTCTCCTAAGTAGTTGGATTCTTATCGTCAGTATTATTAGATTTTGATGAAAATTTTATCGTCGGAAATCATTCGGCTATAAAGAGTGTTGTTGTAGGTAAATTTTTATCGTATTTTTTCATGGTTATTTTTAATGCTAAGTATTGTTAAATGTAAATCAGTATCAGTATGATTAATTATTTTGGTACTTTTTTTACTGGTTTTGGGGTAATTTCTTTGTATTTGTACTTTTACTGTGATTTTAAATAAATGGGAAGTTTTATTTTCGTTCGTCGCGTCCGTTCAATTCAATTGCCACCAGCTCCATTTTCGTCAGCTTATAATCGAATTTCGAATACTCTATCGCTTTTTTTTTGAATGAAAATTCACAGATCCTGATTATACGTAAGTAGTAATGAATATAATTTACTTCGATCAAACCAACTACCTCGGCTAGTCGTTCATTTGTTCGTGTCGTGTTTTTTTAAAATTTCAATTCAGAATTTTTTCAAAAAAGGAACTCGTTCATCGTTTGTTGTTTACTTGTTTCAGAGGAAAATTTGTAATTACACAGTTATTACGATACGGATACTGGCAAAAATTGCTTACGTGAAAGCCAAAGTCAACAAAAAACGATGTAAGGGGGTTTGAAGGGCGGAAGAAAAGATAACGAAATATTGCAATTTTTTGCCGTCAGAATCAATCAGATCCTCAGATGAAGTTGAATACTCATTCGGTTCGCTTTAGCATTGATGATCCTCCTAATTAGTGATTAAATTTTAAATTTTCGTACAAATTCGCGCACTTTAAAGTATTATTCGATCGGCGAAATAAAAATCATTTGTTATTTAATGAATAACAAAATTGGAAAACAAGGTAATTTTAATTACTGACAAAATGACCAATACAGAAAATGCGGAGCAATTTTTCGAAGGTGCTGAAAAATTGTTAGAAATATGGTTCGCCGGCAGCGATGGAAATGACGATAGTGACCTCAGGAAGATACCGAGGTGATTATTAACTCGTAAAATTATACAAATTTCGAACTCGAGGTAAAAATGTGTTTTTTTGATTTTAGGCAAAAGTTAGAAAGTATGCTGAAGTTGGTGCATTGCGAAGTGATCAGTTTCTCCAGTAATGAACACATAGACGCTTATGTACTTAGGTAAAGAAATATGATTGTTATTTTTAGAATTATGCACTTTACTCGATTTATTTTTCTGTTCTGCTTGACTTGAGACAACCTAGGGTACCTGTGTAAATAATTGATAACATCTTATCTCAATACGGGTGATGGCTCCAAACACAATTCCGTCTTGAATAATGTAAGCTAATCGTGAGATTAGAATTAATTAATCTGTCTGTAGGTACTTTGCTCTTGATCATGGTTCAGTTTACTTGAGCTTTTGATGTGAATGCAAACTATGATATCACCTGCAAACGGAAAGAAGTCTAATTTGCGATATATGTAGATCAATTATTCTACAACCGAACTGCATTCCATGATATCATTAAGATTACCCGAGTTGAATAATTTTATTATTCTGAAAAAAAAAACAATACACGTGTGAAATCTTAGCATCGGCCTTCATAAATGCGCCAGCGCATTCGTTATGAATTTCCATCGATCGATTCGCTATTTCGCGAGGTCCAAACTTGATTAACGTGCATTTAAAAAAAATATAAACACTTTGTTTTGGATATTGAATTGAAATTGAGCCAATTTTCATACCACCTACTGTATCTTTCACGCGAATGCAGCCTGGTGAAATTTTCAAATAAATCCAAATCTACCTGGGATGACTTTTTTCTCGTAAAATTTTCATCTTTTCGTAGAACTGCCAAAAATAATCACCTGCTTTGCCTTAAATCATCGAATAATCGTATAGGGATCATTATTGAAGCCAAACTTAAGCGAGTAAAAAATGTTTGGCAAATTTTTAGATTTTTTTCCAAGTGTTAGTTCTGTGTGACAAGAACGATTTGGTAAATGTGAAATTTGGCAACAAATTCTTTTTCATTTTTAGTCATAAATTATTCGTGAACATTTGAAAAATATTGCCAATGACCTTAAGCATACCGATAGATGAAAACGTCAATTTGAAATTTTATTTTAAAAACCAAACACCGTAGGTAGTTAATCTATTACACAATTTTAGCAGTAGGTATTCTCATTGGTTAGAAATAATAAATATTTTTACATTTATTTTTTTATCTCGCTTTTGTTTCCTCGATGGTCGTTTCATTGTTGCGCTTTTTACCGTATCGGTGGTTCTCAAAGTGGGCCAGCCACTTTGGTATCGTAGAAAACGTTAGAAAAATTGATTATGGCGTAACCGTGAGCGAAATTCTTTCGATTAATGAATTAAATTGTAAAATTTATTGCCTCAGGATGATGAACACGTTTCTATCATAAACATTAATTACTCGTACGTTCGAAGTTGGTTGTATTGCGCCTTCGACGTGTAGGTAATTCGAATTCGCTGTGAGAGTGAAAATATTTCTTGGTGGGGATGAATTGATTTTTCTTCGAATAACCGGCGGCGAAAATATGTATCTATAGATGGTTTTACAATTAGAATAATTTTTTTCTGATTATCGAATAGAATTTATATAGGTAGGTGAAAATGATTGTCGATTAGTCCACGTACCTCTACCTATCGTACATATTTACTCGACATTTTTATAAATACTTGAATAGGTATCGAACTATCATCCAAGTTCCTCGAAGTATCTTATTTGTTTGTTTTTTTCCTCCAAATACGTATCAAATATAACTTGTACAAATAAGTAAACAGGCTGGTGTTTACTTATACACAGAACGGAAGTAATAGGCTTGCTTTCAAAAATAATCAACTATTTCATACGTATCAAGTTGATTTGAAAATTACAGCCGAGAGCTGAGAAGTAATCAATTTCTTTAGAGTTCGTGCTGATTAAGAAAATTCTAAAACGTCCAGCACATTCTCGAAAATCTCGAAAAATTTAAATCATAATTGCGTTAGCTATAAATACGAATGTAATATTATCTTATTTCAAAATATCTTCCTCAATATGCTATTATGTAATGTATGCATCAAACGTTATCACCTGATGAGAGACGAAAATTTTACACGAACTCGTATTTATTTGGAATTATCAACTTAGGTATAATTACCGACGAATAGGCGAGATATTTTTACTTAATTACGTACGATTTTAGTATTGCCAAATTGACCTTTTGCAAAGTAATACATTAGAGGTGGTGAAGTGTGAAGATGCTGATCGCGAAAAATTCATATAAAGTATAAGTACAAGGTGATAGTTCGCTTGATTAACATCGCAGATTAGTTCAATAATGCTTAATTTTTGCTTGTTAAAATGGTATAAGATTAGAAAAGACTTTTAAAAGTCGTTGGAATTATTTTAACGTACCAAATGGCTTCCAAATTGTTCAAAATGTTGTCGAAATGATGCATACTGAAATATTTTTCTTCAATTTTGGGCGAACCAATACATCTAAAAATAAAATTGATGTCTTTTACCCCCCCCCCCTCCCTCGGTAAAAAAAAGAGAAATATTTTAAAAAATTGAAGATTTTAAAAAATTGTAGAACAGAAAAACTGGCGGATTTTGAAGAATTTATAAATAAATGAACAAAAAAAAAAAAAAATTGAAAAAATAATAAATTTTCACGAAAAACCAATTACGAAAAATTGGATAATTTCAATAAATGTAGGTAATGAATTAGAAAAACTAGGAAAACTAAAAAACTGAAAAACTAGAAAAAAATTCTGAAATTTGAAATTTTAAAACATTAAAATTAAAAAATAATATGGAAAAAAACAGAGAACGTTTCTAATTGCTAAAAAAAAT
>FIZV01047929.1:0-21503 GCA_900050545.1 Trionymus perrisii | reverse complement strand
TACGAAAATGATGCTCGGATTTTAAACCGTGTGGTTAAAAAAAAAAAAAAAAAAAAAAAACCGGAGGTATTATGATAAACATGTAAAAATCTTGGTTATTGAATTAAGTAAGGGGAAACAGCGTGTTTATTGAAACATTTCATTTACGAGTATTTTAAAGCTTTCAGTTTGAGTTTTGTTTAGTCCATTTTATATTTAAATTCGTTAATGAAGCGGAAGTTAAACAATATATTATAATTTGAGTTTGCAACATTTGATTTGGATTCTTTGAAATTAAACGACGCGAAACTCGCTTCTATTTCTTTCGCTACTTAAAATACCTATAAATCTTGGCAAAATTACTTCCGCAGTTAAATTTCGCGTATTGATTATGCCTGCGAGAAAAGCGTAAGCATTTTAAACCATCAAGTCGCCTCCTGCCTCCGGCATTTTGTTCGCCCGAATATCAAGCCGACTAAGTTTATCGCGGTGTTTTTTTCCCATTCTTGATCGAACGCGATGCTAAGTTTTCTAATATGTCCAGGATTTACTATAACGTCGTGAATTAATTTTTTATTCTCGAGTTTACATTCGAGAATAACGCGTATAGGTTCTTCGAGGTGAATTAAAAGTCAATGGGGGCGTAAATAAAAAAATTCCTCTCTTTGAAAAATTTATTCGATAGTTGGCTAATGCACAGATTATTTTGAAATTTGTTGTTGCGAGTAGTAGGTTTGAATCGAGTAAGACTTAAATGGCATAGGCTTACATATTTCCACGGTTGGGAGTTTTTTTCTCTCTCTCATCTCATCGTTTATGCCGAAAAGCTTCGTCTGGGGAGTATAGGTGAAAAGGTTATATCGTACTCGTAGGGTTAATTTTCACACCTATAGAAAACTGATACGAAATAAAAACTACCTAAGTTTTTTTCTCATTAATAATACAATTATTTGTTTCTACGTTCGCGATTATTTAATTTAAAAAAGAATTCTCGGCTGAATTGACTTTCATATTTGTTCGAGTTTCAAATTCGCGCTCGTCAATAAAGAAAATGTCGTCGCATTCGTCGCGCTATACAATTCACTACTTCTTAGTAATTGAAATTTTAATCGAAAAACTTGTTCAGTGTTGCGCAAATACCTAAATTTTATTTATAAAAATTAGCACTTTTCAGGGCTGTTTTTCTTCCGTCTCTTTTTTCAAATCGGACTGTTGAAATTTTCAACAATGTTGTTTAATGGGTATGCTCAGGCGAGATTTACCTATCTTTTTAACGTTCAAAGAATTACACCGGGCGAAAAGAAATTGATTTTTTTTTCAAGTGCAAATATTTGAAAAGTCGTATCAATTGATTCGTTTTCTCCTTTTTCGAATCCAAGATTGGAAAAGTGCGTTAAATAACGAACACGCAATGAGTTTTAGTCCAGAGGCGTATTTGCTGGGGAAGTCATGGAAGTCCGACTTCCCTCCAAATTTTCAAATGAATGAGATTTTTATGAAGTACTCATTGAAAAAAAAATTGAAAACTTTGTAAAAGTGGTTCAAAAATTCTGCAACATCTTAAAAAAATTTTCCGGCGCATCGATTCAGACCTCCATGTTCCATCGCTTTAATTTTCACATGCAATTAATTTTAATTGATTATAATTTATGAACAGAAATTTCTACAACATTAAAAAAAAATTGAACTTTTAAATACCTAATTTAAAAACTAGAAATTGAGAGAAAAAAAAATTGAATTAGAATTTTTTTAAAATTGAAATTGAAGTGAAAAAAGTTTTCGTTTGTTCTATTTGTACTTTTTTCAAGTGGTTTTACTAGGGTTCTAGTTTCATGTTTTTTTTTTCAAATATATGTTTTGGAAGTACGTGGGATGGAGAGGGGATGATTTTATTCCAAAAAATTACAGTTTATACATTACTGAAAATTTGCCAATTTTTGAAATTTCCGCAATTTTTGAAAAATCAATTATTTTGGTGAATAAATTGGAGAATTTCAGAAAATTCGATAATTTTTGAAAATTTACAAGTTGAAAAAATAATTCGATTATTAATAAAAGTTGAAGATTTCGTCAATTTAAAAAAATCAATTATCCTTTTAAATTTGACAGTTTTTAAGAAACTAACAATTTTTTAAAATTACGCAATTTTTGAAAAATCGATAATATTGGTGAAGTAGTGAATTTCAGAAAATGCAATGATTTTGGCTAATTCGACAATTTTTGAAAATTTACAATTTTGCAAAATTTTTGGACCATTAATAATTTTTAGCGAATTATATGATTTTAGAAAATTCAACGATTTTGTGTAATTCGACAATTTTGGAAAATTATTGGATGATCAAAAATTATAGATTTTTAAAAATTCAATAATTTTTGAAAATTTTCAGTTGAGAAACTAACAATTTTAGCAATTCGAAATTTTTTTTTAAGGGTAATAATTTTTAGAAATTCCGCAATTTTTGAAAAATCGATAATTTTGGAGAATTTTAGAAAATTCAATAATTATTATTGAACATGTGAAAAAAAAATTCTCTGAATTTTAAAGAAATTCCAACCCTCCAATTTTAAAAAAACAGTACAGTTCTTCAAAAAATTGAATTTTTATTTTATTCCATAAAACAGTACCTAACCCACTCTTTCGAAAAAGTGACACGGTCATGTATCAACTTTCTGACTTCCCTATATTTTTCCACTCAGAATCGCTACTGTAATCGTTATTTATGTAGGTAATCAAAAAAAAAAATCCGAAATAAATCACCTACCATATTACATAAAATATTTTGATTTTTATTCGAGTAAAAATACATATAAATTTCGTTCAATAGTTAGAATAAGTACTCGAGGTATAAAATCACAGCAAGTGATGCACGTTCACACCGTGAGGTAAATTTTAGTTATTTAAATCAAACTGGAGGGAGTAAAAACGTATTTCGAAACCACATAGAGAATTTTTTCGTTGTTTAAAAATTTTAAAACAACGGATTTATTGTTGCGTGAAATAGAAACTTTGAAAGCTTTCGTTTGGGTTTTGTTTGCCTACAACAAAGATTAGAAAACTGTAACAAAAACACGTGCATTTTATGACGAGTAGCTGAATGTTTATTAGTTTGCGTATGTTCCTTTTTACCATACTGCACCTTTCTTTACTATTCACGAAATGGGATACAAAATCGTGTAAATGAGGGTACAATGTGCTGAAATTGTATTTCGTGTAGGTAAATTTTACCTCAGGAAAATTGTAGAAATTTTTTCCTAAGAAATTAAGCTGGAACTTTGTACTTAAATACCTTCTCACGAAAAAAAACATTGTATACGCATTGGTATCTACGATTACATAAATTTTATTCAATTTTTAACCCTAAAAATAGGTATCTCCATTTACATACCTACTGCTGAAATTATTCTCAACTCGCAATATATTCGTTATATAGACACTTAAATTCCAAAATGATGAAACACATTTTCAATAAAGGAAAAAAATCAAGTAAAAAACCGCACCTCTTTAACCATTTACGAGCATGCGATATAAATGGAAAAACAAGTTTTTATAAAAATTAGGGTGCTGAAAAAAACGAGGTTCTCCGAGTACTACAGTTGATGTTTAGCTGTAGTTTTTTATAAAACTCATTTTGTAAAAATGTTTGAAATTACTTTCGTTTTACTTGATGATTCAATAGTATTTTTCCTTTACACATTTTAAATCATTTGTTAATAAAAAAAAATGCGGCGTTTGTACATAATGGAAATCGTTTTGCAGAAACTAGGTATTATGTAATAATTTGATGCTCGTGTCTGAACCAATATTCGCCTACTTACCAGAACAGTACATTACTCTTTAATTTCATCGATTCAAAATAAAGTATTATTTCTGTGCTCATTGAGGTTGTGAAAATGCCGCTTGCTTCTCGAATACGCTTTGTTTTGACTTTAAACTTCTACAATACCTTCAAATTTTAACTTTTGTAAAATAAGAATATGACCTATTTTCTAAAACATGATCTAAGTATAAAGTAGGTTTCGAATAAATTTTACCTATCTGTAATGTTTAAGGAGGTACAATAAGTTGAAGGAAAATCTCGACACGACGGCGACGTGCTGTAACTTTACACCTTCATTCAGTATTCGGATGCCTTATAAAATTTTTCTTAGAAAAAATGGTTGTGACAAAAAATGGGAAAAAAGGAAAAATTTGCGAAATTTTCAAAGTTCAATCAAAAAAATTAAAAATATAATAGCTTTTGAATTTTGATATGCACGCAAACACTGTTCTTTAAGTTGACAAATGGCTGAAATGCCTAATTTAATTTGATTAAAAAAACATAGTTAAAAAATGATTGAAGATTGGTTAAAAATATTAATTAATAAAATTAAAAATGTTCGAGAGTTCTTAATCCCTAGTTCGTGACTAACTTGACAATTTTTTCCTCAGGGTATGGGTAAGTAGGTATTTTTTGCTAGTTTGTAGTTTCATTAAAATGTACGTACTCGTCCGTGTTCTTTTTTTAATTTCAATTTATAAAGTGCAACGAGCCATGTGTTTAATTACGTGAATTTCATTGAAAAAAAGGGGAGGGGAAAACAAGGGAAATTATTCGTAATACACTGCCTTCAATTTTTGAAGTAGGCGAAGCCATTACCTCTGGCAGTGTCTGAATTGATTTATATTTTATCAGGCAAAATATTCAGAACTTTGTTGACAACACACAGTATGCAATATTGTACCTGAATTGAAATTTTGATTTAAATATTATCTAAATATTATTTTAACAACTGTGATTTTTTTTTGTTGTTGCAGAAACGGATTACATTATTGACGAAACGTACTGGAATGATGAAAGTCCGGCTGGTAATTATTAAAACATCGTTATAATTTTATAAATAAATTAAATTGACGTATTTTTACAAAACAACCACAATTTATACGAATTTGAATTGATGAAATATTTAAAAATCCGTGTCAATTCTGAAAAAAAAAGAATCATATTGAAGAAATTTATTGTAGAAAAGAAAATGAAATTTAAGCAATTATTAGTAAATAATTTTTCAATTACATCTTTTGGTTAATAAGTAATTCATTATTTAGAAATATAATTATCAACTTCCTATATAGGTAATTCTATTTGAATCTGTCATATTTGCAAAACAGCACAACTCCAAAAAAAGATTTTTTAAAAGGATCGAAAATGTACATAGGTATTATAAAAAATTGGAGGAGAGGGAGGAGTCCAATCGAAATTCTCTTAATAACCGAAATTATTCCTAAGGCCTCACTCTATAATTTCTGTTTGAAAGTTTTCTTCAAAGCGTTCTTAGGAACGGAGATAGGAGACTTCCAAGGAAAGGGACCCAGATACTCTAATCTACTCATCTTTTCCTAAATAGTCTCTAAATTAAAATCCAATCATAAAATTTCTGTAAACAATGCAATTCCATGATTCTCCCCCTTTTCGAGACTAAACTAAAAGAGCGTTAAAGAGGTTAAAAAGGGTGAAGGAAAAGAAAATATCAAAAAGTGGAGTTGAGTTGTTTTGTACCTAAATGACCGAATATGATTTGAATAAAATAATAAAATTTCATTTTTATATTCGTTAAATATTTAAAAAAATAAATTTAGTATTTTTTAAAATTATTGTCTCCAATTGCAACGTTTAAATTGAATTTGAAAACGTAGCTGTGTGTTTTTCTTAAGAATATCGTATCAAATTATGGCTGTATGTAAAAACAAGTTATATAAAATTTTGTTTCTCTTAGTTCGATTTTTGTAATATGTATGTTGAAGACGCAAATTTATCTGATTAAATTGCTTTACATTGCAGGAGAAGTGGAAAAATTACTTCACGATTTTCCACAAAACCAAGAGCTAGTACGCAGTATAGGTGCTAGTTATTACCAAATAATTTATCCAACTCAGCTTCGACGCCACGAGAAAATGGGAATTTCCACCAGAGAAACAGCTCCAACAAAGGTAAGCGTAACGATCAATAAAGAACGTAGAAATGATGAGAGGAATCGGTAAAAAAAAAAGTTTTTTCCAGTTTACTTGCTTCGACAAGTTTATCACTCCTGTTAAATTTTTTTTGTCGTTTTTTTTTTCATGTAGCAAACTCTAATCAATGAACACGCAGCTTGAGTTATGAAAACTTTTTTGTCATTTTTGTTGTTGTTATTAGTTCGACTTTCGAGTCACGTATTTATTTCTAGAATTATTTTTTTATTAATTTATTTAAATGATTAATACCAACGGTACGTTATTTTGATATATTTTTTAATTCAACAAAAAAAGTGGTGTTTTTTCTAACTAAAAAATAAATTTCCGATGTAAGGGGTGTGTAGGAACGTGAAATATTCACTCATACCGTCCTACTTTTAATATTCAAGGAGAATTTTATGTTCGATGTTTTTCTGGAGAGAAAAAAAACATTTCAAAAAAATATGTATTATTTGCCAGTGTATCAACTGAGTGATTGACAACAGATTATTTTTGTTACATGTTTTATATTTTTTAAAAGACTCACAATTTATATGCTATCGAGTTATTATGTCAGTATTTGGAAGGATTTTTCAATCAAAGCGCTTGTATTTAAGATAAAAGAGAAAACTTGTATAATCGTACATCTTCCTACAATTTTTGCAAAGGAAACTGTTTGCAGAAATAACATTTTGTGACGTCTGTAAAGAAATTACTAATTCTACTTATAACTGATTACCTACTACTTTTAGTGGCACTTTGTTGACAATATTTAAGCAAAATTTTACGCTACAGACATAGCGGTGCCAAAAAAAGGCAGTTTTTTTTTTCAAGATCTAAGTAAACTAAACCTAACAAAGTCCAAATTTGGAGTGAGCCCCTCTTTTGGAGGAGTTCTAGTTCAATCTCAGACTCATAAATTCGTCTCTCGAGTAGCATCTTGACTGCTACGCGTTTTTTTTTTTTTTTTCATTTAAGTCATGTTCACTCTTTCTGCGTCAATAGTTGAAATTTTATGACTTACTTAGTGCCAAATTTTTGTGCAAAAGTGTCGATGTTATGCCACAATTTCAATTTTTTAGTCATTCGAGTCCATGACACATTTTCACTATCAACTTTTTGTGCAAAAGTGCCAATGTTATGCCACAATGTCGATTTTTTAGTCATTCGAGCCTAGTTTATGACACATTTTCAATCAGTCTGCACTAAGAATGCCTATTTTATGGCTCAGTATCAACTTTTCAGACAAAAGTGCCAATGTTACTCCGCAATGTTAACTTTTTTTTGTCATCTAAGCCCAGTTTATGGCACTGTTGTTTCTGCCTTAATAATGTCAATTTTATAGCAAACTGATAATTTGTTGTGCCACAGTACTGAATTTTATTAAGAAATAATGTAACCAACTCAACTATACCGCATACATATACCTAAAACCAAAGACCTCTCTATACTACATTAGTTCATCAGATTGGAAAAATACATAGACTAAAGTAAAATGCAGGAGAAACTATGTGGTTAAAAGTGCATTGTTCGTATTTCTGGATTTTGCGGTCCCGAGACAACAGACACATACGCGATACGCATTGTCTTCTCCTGTACACAGTATATTATACGTACCATCGCCACAATTCATCTATCACTATGTTTTAATGCTGCATTTATGCATCGCGGCTATATCCGGATGACGGAGAGGGTTGCCGGATAACGGGGCAGAATTTGCATGACCGGATTATATGGTTTGACGGATAATCGGAAGTCTACCGTTGTATTTAAAAAATTAACATTTTAATTCAAGGTAGTGTAATGTGAAACAAAAAGGGGTTACAAATGCGGATAAATAGTGGTGTATGAAGCTGCCTTAACTTGTCCATCAGTGTAAAATTAGAGCGTTCGTTATTTTAAAATGTTTCGAAATTGAGACCCTGATACTTCTAAATTCTTTCCTTTATCGCCTAAAACTATTTTCGGGATATTTTTTTCAGATTTTTGAAGAAAAATTAACCCATGCCCTAATTTTAATAATTGAGAAATTTTGCAAGAGAAAAAACAATTTTCAGGTTCTAAAATAATAAAATTTTAAAATGATTTCTATGAGAAAAATTTGATTGCATATGTGACAAATTTTCAAAAAATTTCAAATTTTGAAAAATTAAAAAATAGGTAGGTAGGTATTGAAAACCCGTAATTTTTTAAAACTCCTAACCTCAGACAAACTAGCAGAATTTCTGAAGTTTTTTTTTTATTATTTTTATTACTTTTTTTTTAAACAAAAAATTTAAGAATGTAGCAAATTTTAAAAAATTCTCCAATTTTGAAAAACTGTAGAATTCCAAAAAACTAATTTGGCGATATTTAAAAATCTATACAACTGACAAAAAATGTCAAATTTCAAAAATTGGAAATTTTTCAATATTTGCTCATTCAAGAAAAACCTTGAAATTGAATGATGCACAACAATTACAAATGGCCTTGAAAGTAATACAAAGTGACCCCAAGTCATTCAGAATCGATGTATTGTAGCTCCTGGCGCAGAACTCACCATTTTGAAATGAATAAAAAGGATGCGCAATAATTACAAATGGCCTGAAAGTAATACACAGTGACCACAAGTTATTCATTATCAATGTATTGTGGCTCCTGGCGCAGAATTCACTGCTTCAAAATGAATATAAAAATGATGCATAATAAGTACAAATGATCTGAAAGTAATACGAAGTGACCCCAAGTGATTCAGAATCGATGTGTTGTGGCTCCTGGCGCAGGAAATCCTCCATCATTTAGAGCTTATGGAATATATTTTAAATTCGAACCTCTGGAGATAAAAATCCCCTCCACCCAAAAATCAAAAAATTTCAGGAGAAATAATATTCGTTAGAAAATAAATCTGATGGTTTTCATCATGATTTTGAAGCAGAGATCTGGTTGAAATATTTGGGGGATGCCGCCCAAAAAAGAAGTCTGCCAAAGGCCTGAAAAAAAAATTGTTAATTTTAGTCGAAATTTACATAATGTTCCTCCTCTTTTTGCCATCGAATATATTTTACTGAAGCAAGGCGTGAAAACGTTGGTAGAAATTATTTAAGGATAGGTTGTAGCCCAAGATAAGCATCAAAATAATCCAAGTTTTCCAATATTTCAATTGTATTTGGTGACAAAAAGGGGAATAAAAGAAAGGCTTTTGGACGCGCGGTATAATAAACTTTTACTTTGATTTGAGTATTAATTGAAATTTCATCAAAACACGAAATCACGAAGCACCGTCGCCGTTGCCAGCCGTTGATTAAATCAAAACAAAAATAGCGTTTTACTAATATAAACTTGGGTAAATGATTATTTTTCGTGTCAGTCGAACGGAAATAAAGTTGAAGTAATATCTAAAAAGGAGCGACGTTAAAAATACAGTATATTTATGTTAGAAGTTGGCGAACTGGAAAAGTGAAAGTTGACGTTGCATGCCTTTGGGACGTAAATCTGTTTTCAATGCATAATAGTAAGACGATGTCCCTCGCCTTTTTTTCTTCTTCAAATTCATCTAGGGCCTTCCGCGTCCACATCCACGTTCGCGTTTTCTCTTATAAGTGTCAAAGGTTGACACATCTTGCGAGGAAATTTTTTTATGTGGTAGTTATAGGGTCGTTACATTAGGCTGCATGTTGATACGACCTCACGGACCGGGACGCTACACGGCGGCACCTTCTGGCTTCTGCGGCTTTATTTGTAGCACAAGCTAGGCAAAGGTTACGGCCGCGCCGTTAGTACACATGTACGAGTACACATGGAGTTTTATACCGCAACTCCGCATGCCTGTATCATCGTGTTCAAGCGCCCGAAACCGTACACTCTTATCAACATCCTACGGGCAATTTTGCAATAATTATTCCGAACGTCGCACTCGTTTCTCAAATAGTGGCGACATATTTGTAATGAGATTTTATGGTCGCAAAATGTCAGCCTTGATAAACGTTACTTTTTACTCGTTATGCTTCGTCCATTACTCGCGAGATTGAGCGCAACCGCTACGCTCTGTTCGACTTCGTTAAAATTAAATTGGCCGCATTTCAACGCAAACCAAAATCTCACCTAAATTAGTATCAGTCATATGAAGACCCTCTGTCAATAATTACAAATAAATTAATGTTTCATATTTTTCAACTCCAACTCCATCATTCTGTCCCTTTATTTCAGACTCATCGTGTTCTGAAAATTTGCAATTGAATGGAAACACTTGTTTTTACCAGTATTTCGTTCAAGCCTATCTCATTCGCAGACTGCCCTAACTCAATTAAATGTATCATGTTTACTCGTACAGGGTGTCTTGGAAGAGAATGTCCCGACTTGGGATTTTGATACAAGTATCAAAGTATTAAAAAAAAGTCCATACAGGGTGTTTCAGGGTAAAAGTAAGGCCTTTCAGCCAGAAACTATGCAACATATACTCAATCTATGTTGGGATGTTTATCTACCCTCTGGGCAGCAGGGGCAAAATTCTGAACTTGAAAAATTTTCTTTTTGGATTTTTTCCGGCACTTTCGAGCTTACGTTACTGGAATACCATGACAGGTAAAACGTTTTACTCTGCGACGCCGGATAGCAAATTTTGTCTGGAATTTTTTCACGTGCTTGATCATCTCGCCAGGTGGACAGGGGAAGCTGTACGGGCCAAAATATTTTAAAAAAGGTGTACGTAAGTGATTGATTTTTTTCAGTTCTTTCAAAAAAATCAAGAAAGTTTTTTCTATTTACATACTATTTTTTTTTTCAATGTTTCTGAAAGGAAAACGTTTGAGCTTTCCAATGGCGCAAAACTCGCCCCTCTATCCCTATTGGTTAAAAATTGATTAGCGTTTTATTACCAGAAAACCCATGGAAAAAATTGATTTTTTCAATCTCAGAAAATGCTAACTTTGTAAGCAATCAAGTTAGGGAAGTGAGACCTGCACCATTGAAAAACTCAAACTTCACTCTTACAAAAATATGCTTGAAAACTTAAAGTTGATGAAACAAAAATTTATAAAATTTCAGGAAAAATTAAAAATTTTTATCGTAGGCAACCCACAAATATTGGACATATTTTTGGAAGAATGAAGTTCGAGCTTTTCAATGATGCAGGTCTCATTCCCTAACAACTTTTAAGACCACAAAAGGGCAAGATTTTGAAAATCAGACATTTTTTTCATTTTTCTAAAACAAAGAGGTAATTATCAGCAAGGCAGCAAATAAGTAATAGTGATTTCTTTTCTCATAAAAAGAAACAACTTCGAGGGAAGGGGTGGTACCAAAAACCGAAAATCCAAAATAAAGGCTACTCTAATTATGTACTAGGTAGGTATTTGAAGGGACAGTATTTTACAAAAATTTCAAACTTAGGTCAAGAAAAAATGAAAAAATGAAAAATTCGTTTACGAATGACCTGGCCAATATAAAATATGCAACTCGATGCACTCGTTTCATGCGCAGCGTTTTTTATTTCTACAATCGATACTGTTTCTTTCGATTTCAAGTTGGAAATATCTTGTTTGCTTCTGGTGAAAATAGTGTGAATATTATTACCGATAGGGTTGAGGATGAAGAAACTGGTATCGTCAGCTCTTGTTACCTTACTTGCAAAATGGAGTGTTACTTTCACACTAGATTTCTACTTTTAAAAATTCTAGACCGGTTTGACTTCAACATATTCTCCAATCATTCTGTTGTTCGATGTTTATATATTTTTTTTAATTCAGTCACTGGACTCGCAATCTCGACATATTATACTAAAAGGAAAAAAAGAAGAAAGAGGGCACGAGTTATTTCAGTAGAAATCTTGTTGTAAAATAATATACTTACTTATAAGCACTCGGAGAAGTTTTAGATTTAAGAAAACAATGTATAAATAGGTACCTATATACCCAGCTGTTTATCATACGTCCTACGATTTCGTTGTTATTATTCGAGAAAGAAAAAAAAAAAAAAACGTTGGTAATTTTTACAGTAGACAGTTAGACACTTATAAATGATAGAAGAGCTGCTCGCGTAGCCGAGTATTATTATAAGGTTTTCGTCGCTTCAGTAAACTTATTTAAACGAAGGTAAAGGACAGAAACGGTGAAAATTCCTGAAAGAGTTTTCCACAATGATAAACATGGAGTATTATTTTAAACGATAAATACCTATGCCTGTATCTATGCATCCTACCTGGTGAACTTGAAAGAAACGATATTTATACATAATACATATGACTTACGTTGATAGTAGTACTAAATACTATACTCGAATAATTATAGAAGAATATCCTATCAATTTTTTTCCCCGCGGTAAGAACATGAACCCACTTTCTAATTTTTTTATGGCACGTTTTCTTGTTTAATTGAAAATAAAAACTTCATTCGGGTAGGTATATTTGTTCAACAAATTATTGTTGAAAATTTACGAGGCTTTTCTCAGTATTGGATAAATTTATTTCATTATCTTTACTGTTAAAGTTCAAATTGTTTTTGACGTTTTCTCAATGCGTATACATAAGAAAGTTGTGTTGAAAATTTTATGCTATGGTTAATAACTGAGCGAAGACATCCGCAAAACTATCTTTTGAATAAATAATTTCATCTGAATTAAGATTACTAGTACGAAGTTAACGATGTTAATTCATTAAAATATTCAGAAAATTATAAAGATTAACGACGAATACCCATCTGTATATTATACGCGTTTCGTGTTTACTTCAAAATATCACGTAGATATGTTAAAACGAATTTTCGAATTTAATAGAAAATACTTATCTATACTTACGGTATAAGTACTTATTTGGAATAAGGAAGACAAATAGTGTTTCCCATATTAAATCTTTTGATATAGAAATTATTTCAATCTTTTAACTTTTAATCAGTTTGGTAAATTTCAACTCCAAAATAATCTTAAGACTTTGCTCGATGTTGGACCCTGATTTCAAAACGCTAATATAGGTACCTAGTTTATTAGTATCTTTACTCGTTGTATAATTCCATGGTCGGAAATTGTTGATGTGAAATATCTACACCTACGTCGCTCTTCCGAATGATGAGAAAAAAAATTCGGGTCAAATCGGTGACTGTGAGTTTGGGAACATTGCCTCGTTAGTCAAGACTAAAATCAAACATACTTATTGATTGAATGCGAAGCATACTGTATAGGCCTAGCATCAAGGAAAACGCGCTAGCAACTGTAAAACATCGCATCTTCAACGATAAAGCAATCGCGCTCCGTAGGTATTCTACATTTATAGGTAGTTATTTAATTTTAAATGTATCATTTGAGTGAGATTTTTTGGAAATATAAGTAGTTTGTATAAAAATTACGCCGCGTCGAAATATCATAAATTAGGCAATCTTTTCATTCTCATTGCACCTAAGGGAAAAGAAATCAACAAAATTATCTTTGCTTTATATAACCTGTTAACGCGGTACTTTAGTGCCATTATAGGTAGGTACTTACCATTTAATGGCTAACAAGAGAATTTCGATTTCAATTTTCCAGCAGTTTTGTGTAGGCATTGTACATGTATTCTTATATACGAGTATACCTATACACTCTAGCTATTTATTTTTTTAAACTTTTTTCTTTCCTCCAACGGATTGCGGAGTTGGAAAATTCAATTCGGTTGGAATAATGACGAAAGTAATTGTATGAAAATTTATAGATTTACTCGACTATGTCGATAAGAAATAAGCTTTGCTTATTATGTACGTGATGCTGTATTTTCCCATCATAAATGCAACGCAAGAAGCGAATAGTTGGAATTGTTTGATTTCATTATACCTGTTTCAACAAATAAGAGCTTACAATTTAGAAAAACTTGAGAATTGCAGAAATGTATTCATAAAAGTTTTCTTATGTGCTGTTCCCGCGAGGATATAGTAGCTCATTCAATATGGCAGAACGTTCAACTATCATGCGAAATGCTTTTATCACAATTTATTTGATTTTTCAAAAAACATTGAATATTTTTTTATTTGGTTTCCGTTTATTCTCTGTTCCCAGTAAAGCATCTTTGTACGCATAGAATACTTCATCGTATGATTCCTTTGCCGCGCATATAAAGCAAACTTTTCTCTAACAGAAATATGATTAATAAGTTATTCGAGTACATCAAACAATGATTCTTAATCGTACTGGTTTTGTGTTTAAAAAATTTTTGTTCCTTTTCAATGATGCAAATTCCACCCCTTGTTCTGGAATGGATAAATAAATGAATAAATGAGGGAAATGTGAGTGAAAATAATAGAAAGTAATTCTAAATATGTAATGCAGGGCTGTTCAAAACAGCTGCCATAATTTCTGTTGCAGAGTTCACCAGTTGAAATTTTTTTCTAATTTTTTCTTAACAATTATCTATGTAATTGGTTGATTTAAAATTCAAAATTTTTTGGGTTCAATTTCAATCAATTTTTTTTTATAATAGATTTTATAAGTTGAATTTTTACGATACAAATTTTCTTATACAAAAAAAACATTTTATTTAATTTTAAATTGATTGAACAAGTTAAAAATGATGCCCATTGGTTAGAAATAACCCAAAAGTAGTACAATCAACTTTTCTGCTAACGACCGGGAAGTAATACAAAGTGATCCCAAGTCATTCAGAATCGATATACTCGTATTGTGGCTCCTAGCGCAGAATTCCCTACTTCAGAATGAATAAAGAATGATGCTCAATAATTACAAATGGCCTACAAGTAATCTAAAGTGGCCTCAAGTCATTCAGACTCGATGTTTTTTGGCTCCTGGCGCAGAATTCACTATTTCAAAATGAATAAAGAATGATGCACAATAGTTAAAAATGACTTAAAAGTAATAGAAAGTGACCCCATGTCATTCAGAATTGATGTTCTGTGACTTCTGGCGCAGAATTCACTGTTTCAAAATGAATTATAAAATGACGCACAATAATTAAAAGTGGCCTGAAAATAATATGAAGTGACCCTAAGTCATTCAAAACCAATGTATTGTGGCTCCTGGCGCAGAATTCACTTATTCAAAATGAATAAAGAAAGGTGCACAATAATTTAAAATGACCTGAAAGTAATACAAAGTGAGCTCAAGTCATTCAGAATCAATTGCTCCTGGCGCAGAATTTACTGTTTCAAAATGAATAAAAGCCGATGTACTATAATTATAAATGATCTGGAAGCAGTGCAAAGCGATGAAGAGATTGCTCATGGCACATATTCCCTTGCTTTTTTCAAAAAAAAATGAGTAACTAATAGGTGGTACAAAATGATTTCCGATCATTTGAAAAATGATTTAGCGCTAGTCAAAATACTACACTCAAACAAACCTCCGTGAATTGTCTTATTTTGAGAATATCTTATTTCATTTGGTTTCTATTGTTTGTTTATGGAAAATTTAAATTTATCAAGGCACCTGCAAATGAAATACATAAAATGAGAAAAATATTGTTCTATGCCAGTTGTATAATCATACTCACGGCTTGTATAAAATTTTAATCAATGGGAGAAAAGAATCGAATCCTGTTCTTTTAAGAATTGGAATAACGAAAGATCCGATTTTTTATGTTCAATTATTCCAAGAGAGATTAAAGATTGTGACAAAGCTTGGTATGTTTTCTTCTCGGTTATTTTTTCTGAATATGTAGGCAGGTAGAAATACTTCCGAAAAGAAAACATATGTACCTATACTTAGTAAAAAATATCTCGAAGATAAGAAAAGTATTTTGTATATTTTTATAATTGTAAATAATGTAAAAATCAACGAGAAAAGGTTTTATTAAAGTTTTATTTAAATAAACGTCAAAAAGAGAAATAAATACACAGCTAAAGTTTAGTTCGATTTTAAGTTATTTTATTATGATAAAAGTTTCCACAGCTTCGAAAATTTCAATATTTGCTCACGTTTATTAAATTCCACTCGGAGTTTCAGGCACTACATTGAATTGAAAATCACAGTAGACATGTAAATACGGAATAACCGTCAACACTTTTGTGTACTTTGGATTGAGGAGATTCTCTGACCTTGCTGAAACTAAAAATTAAAAACGAACAATTTCACAAAAACAAACGATCAATTCTTCTATTAAATAAATACTTATGTGTCATAAAATTTTTTCGATGGTTTATATTGTGGGTAGTAGTTCAACCCTAGAATTGAAAAATTTTCGTCAATTTTTTGCATAATTTTTTGTCATGCATAATCGACTGCAAAACAATCAAAATTTCATTTTTTTTTTGTGGAAAACTCAATTTTTGAAAATTACCCCCTACAATAGAATCCCTGAATCCATCAAAGTTCGCATTACAAGTTCTTAATGAAATTCACTTAAATATATATTTTTGTTTAATTTTAATTTTACATCGAATAAAAATGTACCTACATGGATTTTTTTCTTACGAGTATTCTGAAAGTCGAGTTATTCCTGTTTGTTTTCTTTTTAAAATCAAACATTTGTTCGAGTATTTTACGAACAGATATTCCATTTACGGATGCTTAGATGTGGAAAAAACACGATTTTTCACCTCATTTATATGCGTACTTTTTATATATTATTTATCGGAAATATAGTGCTCGTGCGTGTTTCGGATATGCAATGTTAGCAACATACGTATAGTAAGTACATCGCGTCGTGTGAAATAAGTATAATTCGACGTATTTTTTACATAAAGCGCAGTTTTCCCTCCTTTTTACATACTTTTATCGAGATGAGAAAACTTGATTTAAGTCCAACGAATTATTTAGAAGTAATTTTATTGCAACTATCATGCAACTGCTTTTTTTTTGTCCATGTGTTTACTCTTTATGAGAAAAATTGCAATTTTTTCTTTTTCAAGGGGAAAAAATTTCAACCAAGTACATAGTTCCTCGGTAAAAAATTGTTAGATCTAAAAAATCGAATAGGTAGTAAATCTTTTAATCAAGAATCGTACGAGATTTCCCTGGAGTTGTGGACACTTTTTAGGATTTGAAATTTTGGATAAATTCGAGTCAAACTAACAAAAAACTCGATGTACCCCTAGTGCCAATCTTAGTAAACTAAGGCGCTACGAAGATTTTAAAATTGTGATTTTCTGAGCAAAATTGATTGGCAACACTGAATTCAGGAATAGATATTGGTAAAATATCGAGTTTTATTTCTTCATAATTTATGAAACTTATAAATGTTACATCTATAAATTGTGTAATTGCCTAATTCATGAAATAGGCAAGAAAATTGCCTACCTAGTACCTACACCATGAGTTACGTATACTTTCCCCTTCTGTTATCTATTTCATGAATTAGGCAAGTG
Source organism: Trionymus perrisii (assembly GCA_900050545.1). Taxonomy (NCBI): domain Eukaryota; kingdom Metazoa; phylum Arthropoda; class Insecta; order Hemiptera; family Pseudococcidae; genus Trionymus; species Trionymus perrisii. The sequence goes on along the minus strand of FIZV01047929.1, from coordinate 4,301 downwards.
TGATATTCAATAGTAAATATCTCGATTTTTTTTTGTAATTAAAAATGGAAAAAAATGAAAAAAAAAAAACTTTCAATTTTGTTGGAGTAAAAAGTGTTTTAGTTGTGTTATAATAAAAATATTCTTTAAATACGCGGAGAAAAAAAATCCCCATTTTTTTTTCAACTTTTTGAAGTGAAATGGATTCTCATCTTTTTCGAAGAAAAAAACTTGTTTTTTGTGTCATTTGTTTTGAAATAAAACCTTTTTTCAGGGGAAAAAATAACTTAATTTCTTTGAGTATGAATTTTTTACATTTCAATTTTATGAAGTAGCTACGAGTGAAAATTTCTTGATTTTTAAGGAAGAATTCGAAGAAAACAGATTTTCTAAAAATGAATGATTTTTCTTAAAAAAAAAAAAAAAATCACAAAAATCAAGAGATTAGGAGGTATTACTGAAAAAAATTGAAAGTTTTAGTTATAGACACTTTATTCTACAAGAAAATAAAAGATTTTTTTCTTCAAAAAAATTATGTGTTCTTTACTTCAAAAAATTGAAAAATTTCTTTGCTAAAAAAAAAAGATATTTTTGTCCCTTGAAAAAAAACCGAAATTTTTTCCATGAACTTGACAAGAAAAATATTTTTTACCTAGGTACTCCAAGAAAATAGTGAGTTTTTTTATTTTTATTTTTAATTGAAACAAAAATTAAAATATTTACTGTTGAACATCACACTTTCCTAATATTGTGAAAAAAATGAAAATTTCTTGCGTTATTCATAAAATTGAGGAATTTTTCCTCCTTTTTTTTTACCTACTTCATGACATCAGACACTGACGGGAAAATCCTGCCAAAGTCATGAAACAAGGAAATTTTCTTGCCTATCTTACTTCATGTAAAATCTGACATAATATTTTTATTTGCCTTTTCAATATTTTTTTCAACTTTTGAAAACTTGTGTAAATTTTGAAAAAATTCAATTCAATTTGAAAATAAGAGAATTTTTTTCATATTATGCAACAAAAAATCAGTTTGATATAAAATGTTGGAGTCTTTTGTAATAGTTAAACTCTCTATTTTGAACTTGAATTATACAATACATTGGAAAATAAAAACCCAACGAAAGAGTAAGAGCTCTTAGTAATTTGTCCATGTAGGTAGGTACCGTGAATTATGGAAAGTGCCTATTTTGGAAAGAATGTTGCAAATTTTTCCACAAAACGAGATAGTCATATTGGATATAGGTATACTGAAAGGATGTGCTTTTTGTATCGATACCGTATTCTTAACCCAAGAAGAGTGATTCATTTTAAGGTATTAGTTTCGCGTTTAAATTTATTAGGAAATTACACATTTCAACGAAAATATACGAAATGCATTTTCGATTTGAAAATTGCCTTCTTTGATTTAGGTTTGGCTTTAGCGGTGCTTTTTCTTGGGTTTCTTTCCGAACGATACGATAGAGAATCGAGAAAGGCTTTTTTATTATATGATTGATATAATATATGTATACGTATGGGATAGACACCTATGTAATAAATTTTTTTTAGATTTATTGCGGTACCGTATATATATACAAACGTACCTATATTTCTAAAAACATGAACATTTTACTCGCTATACAAAAGTTTGATGTATTTTCTAGTATTAATATATATAGGTACATTTAAAGGGGGAAAAAGAGCCTGTGAGAGAGAAAAGGACGAGATAGGTGACTGTCAAAGGAACATCTTCAAAAGAGTGTGATCATTTATTCACATTACATTTGTAAGAATCGTTTGAGAATAACAGTTCGAGTGTACTCATAAGGAAACAAATGAAACAAAAAAAAATTGAATAACGATAAAATTTACTAGATACTTATTGCTTTATGACGTAATTCAGGTCTATTCTTTTTACTGACAAAGTTTCGATGCGCGTTCTCTTCTCGCCATAAAATGTTTTAAAATTTTTTTTCAACGACTATCATTTTATCTAATATCGAATGAAAATTTCCTACTAGACTTTTTGAACGTTAAACGGAAATCTTCAATAAAATTGACGCATCGTGAAAACGCATATCCGCAGGGAAATGCGAATTTCCCGAACCAAACTCGTAAGTTTACATCAATTTAAATGTGAAGTTGAAATTTTTTATTTCACCCGGGTATTTGACTGCACTTGAAATGTACTTAGCGTTAAGCAGCCCCTGATGTATGAATTTCAATACTATTTTTATATTAATTTGGTACCGTGTTGTATACGAGCGTTTATATCGCAGCGGGTGGTTTTTTTAAACAAAAAAAAAAGAATGTTCAGACGGGTAAAAATTTTCCAACTTGTTTTTCCGTTACTTTTTTCCGGAGTCTTTTAAAAAGCGAAGCAGTCAAATCGTTCGAGTATTCTGTGCAATGTGCAGTTTAAAAATTGTAACGTATTCGTTTTAGTTTTTACACGATTTGAATTACGAAATGAATTCCTTCAACGATGGAAATTGAAATAATGTACAATCTAGATTGTTTTTTTCCTGATTCATTTAATGGAGATCCTCTTGAAAAAGCTTTTCAAAACTTTTACCAAGTACAGCTTGACAAATATTTTTCTGCGAAACAGCGTCGCGTCGTGGACAATTAGTTGACCCTTTGGCTTTCTACATTCGGAGCCGTCAAACGATAAAAAAAACCTCGGTGAAAAGTTCGCAGTCGAATAAATTCCACTTTCGTGTACTTGCAAAATTGTCTTATCTTCGTGTGTATATTTTTTTAATTCGTATAATGATAATAATAACTTCTTATCTCGACTTTCAAGTCTTTTTTCAGTCAATTTTTTTCTCTTACCGTAAAGTAAGGCCATCAGATAAACCAAATCGTCAGTTGAATGCACGAGACCTTTGTGACGATGCGAAAATCAGCGAAAAATCTGCGTGGATTGGTACAGATTTTCTAGAATATTTCGAAAATGGACAAATTATCGACACCGATTTCGTGTAGTTCAATTTTCAATAAAAAAAGTGTCGACAAATTTTGAGGAATGCTTTACTTTTAAAAAGTCCTTATTTTTTAAACCGCTGCCAGAAATTTAATTTTTGATTTGATTTTTGTTTTTTTTTTGAATGGCCATATTTGAAAAATGAAAGAAAAAAGAGTGATTATGAAAAATTTCGGAAAAAGGGTATTTCTTCGATAGAAAAAAAATGTATCACTTCACAAACTTCCGTATTTTTTGAATCCCTGCCAAAAATTAAATTGGAAATTGAAAGTTTTCTCGAGTGAAAATTTTTGAAATTCAATCCATTTTTAATATAGGTAGGTAAATTCAATTGTGATAGGTACTGAGTGTTTTTTTAATGCTCTTTTTAATAAACAAAGTATTTAATGTGAGATCCTAATAAAACTTTTCTATGTTAAGATCCTCTATTTTTTAAACCCCTGCCTTATTTTTGTGTAAAAATATTCGGAATTTTCTTCCCATACTTATTTTAAAATTATGTTTTTCAGAACCAAAGTATAATCACCTATAAAACTTTGAGACCCCAGGGGCACGGATTAATTTTATTTTTATAATTTTTAAAATTTCTTGAAATAGTTTTCGGTGATAAAGAAGAGGTTTAACTACTTCGTTGCCGTCAGGTCAAGTTATTTGTTTTGTTCAATTTTTTCTTTTTTTTAAATGTTTTTTTGCATCTCAGAATGCTTGAAAGTCGAGAAATTTCAATTTTTCCCCAATAGCCCCGCTTATAAAAATTTGAGAATTGAGCCTTTGAGGAGATATAACTCAAGGAATTTTTGATGTGCGTAGCAAAATCAACGCGGTAGCAAGTGATTTATCGTACAATTACCTTACTAGAGGTTCTTAGTTTAGGTCTCAATTTTTAGGTATACGTGAAATTTTTTTAATGAATTCTGAAGTAGTCCTACTATACGGATCTCCAATGTAATCGATTCAAGTTCAAAGATGGAAAAGGTTAAAGGAAACGCATCTTTTGTAGATTTTGGCACCTCTGAAAAGAAAAAAGGTTTGATGGTTTGCGGGCATATTAGACAGGTCTGTCTGTTTTGTGAAGTTGCGATAATAAATAACTGTGCTGAAGCGAAGACATTGTAACTTGATACTTTTGCACTCATTCAAACCAACATGAAACAATAAACAAGACCGTGATCAATGAAAATATTTGCCTACTTTTTTTTTGCTTGAATGAAATTTCCTTTAAATTTAATTATGTACTTTTCGTGTAAGGTGGATTGAATCTCGACTTACGATTCAGTAATATCAATTACAAACTGGATGGGCATGAAATGTTTTTTTTTTTTTTTTTTTTTTTTTTTACCTAATACCTACAA
>FIZV01047925.1:0-14730 GCA_900050545.1 Trionymus perrisii | reverse complement strand
TTTTTTTTTAAAAAAAAAAAAAAAAAAAAAAAAAAAAAAAAAAAAAAAAAAAAACTAGATACAATTCTACGCAATAAGACGAATTGTAAAGAAAAAAAAATCATCCCACCAAGTTCTCGAATAAATTTTGCAACTTGCTTTTCGCACCGAGTTGCGCGAAAAAATACGCGGGTACGTAAGCCAAGGCAGGTGATTACAGCAGGTGTTTACCAGGGAGTGGTTTGCCAAACACCGTTCGTCGTATACGCGTCAAGCCATAAGAATTATGGAGTATGCGCGTTTTCACCTTTCGTTTACATGGGCGTGCATTTTACCTGTGCTCGTCGGCAAAGCGCAAACCGTCAAACGCACCTAGATTCCTATTGGTCGACACACCTGTCCCCGGTGACTACTCGTTTACCTGTTCCGTCGTCTTTTTTCATTGGTTCCACCTGTAATCATCCGTATTTACGGATCGACCAATGTAAAAAGAGTTATACAGGTGAGAAGGTTGTACAATACTACCTATGTAGGTCTATACCAAAGGGTACGCGAAAACAAGCCAAATGTTTTTTTTTAAAATTTAATTTTATTTTTGGAAAAATATATGTCGTAATTATATAACTATTGAGGTTTGGTATAAAGGAATGTTTTGGTGGGAAGGAAGGGAAAGGGAAGGGAAAAAAGGGGGTTAATATATTTTGACGACTAAAATTTTTTCGGAGGTCGGAAAATCTAACTAATATAATTACGTATGTATTTGAGTAAAGAAATAAACGAAAGATTTTTTTTTATTTTTATAAGAAAACGCGTTCAATTATTCCATGTTTTTTTGGCGATTTTTTTTCTTCCAAATCGTACAATTTTTCATTTTTTAAAACTTAGTGGTTCGAAATGTTTATTATGATGTTTTACGTAAAATTTCCTGATTTTTTTTTAACGTCATCGACGCTTTATCGCGATGAGGAATTAACGCTCTTTCCAATGGTCTAATTTTTCTAGTCAAATTTCGTAATGTAAAAAATTCATTTCCACAGAAAAAAATCATACAATATTCAATTTTTTAATTTTGCACATTTTTAGCCGAATTAAATGTGCCTTGAAAAAAATGACAGGAATCAAAATTGTACAGAGTAAAATTTTCTTTCTGTTAGTTTTTTTTTTATATATTATTATTTTTTTTTTATCTAGGGAGCTTAATTTTAGTCAATTTTGCAATCGAAGTTCGTAATGTACAAAAATTCAAATTTTGAACTTCAACTGAAAATTAAGAAAATTTCACCTTTCACGATAATTTTTTTTCATAGGACCTTTAGTTTGGCCAGAAGTACATTCTGTATTAAATAAAAAATCGTGTCAATTATTTTTTCATTTGTTGAGTCATTAAAATGGAAAAACATTTAAAAAATACCTCACTCAAACTGTTTTTTTCTTCGAAATTTAAAACAAAGTATATGTTTTTTAAAAGCGCAACTTCAAAAATCCTCAATTTTTTAAAATTTTACGAAGTTACCTACCTCTTTTCAGCTATGAAACGTCTCAAGTACCAAAAACACTACACTACAAATTTACTGATAAATATTAGATATATTTTTTAAGTAGAAATTAATTGAGAATGATCGTCTGTGTTTATGAAAATTGCCATTTTTTGAAAAAATCATACGACAAGTTTGTTATTGAATTAATAATTTCATAAGAAATTATAAATTGAAAGATTATAGAAAATCAATTTTTTTAAATTTGAGAGTAATTACCATTTTTGCAAATAATCCAATATTTTTAAAAATCGACAATTTTCAAGAAATTATAAATTTTTTAAAAATTAAAAATTTTGTAGGTGTAAAATTATTACTTGGTTTATTTTTTTTTTAATGATCAAGCTTATAAGATAATAAGTAGTTATCATCAGTTTTTGAAAAAAAAAAATTTCAATGAAGATTTTTTTTTTAATGAAAATTATCAATTTTTAAAAATTGTTGGTTTTTGAGTAATATTACCATTTAAAAAAGAAAAACGTATTCTTATAAAAATTCAATTTTTTAAATACCAACTTATGAGAATATTTACCAGTTTTTGAAAATTGTTAATAGATACCTACTTGTTATAAATTTTTTTAGAAAATCATCACTTTTTGAGAACCCATCGTTTTTTGAAAAATTATATAAATTTTGAACGTAGGTAATACAGTTGTTCAAGAATAACGGTTTTTTAATATTGAAAAATATTGTTTCATATCTAAGTATAAATTTTGTAGGAGAGGTGATATGACCTTGGCAAGAATTTTGAAACCTCAAAGTGGAAGTTGGCCCTCATGATCTACGTAAAACAACCATGAGTTTGGATGGAATTCGTGGATTCTTTTGTATTTTCCAATTTTTTTAAATTAACCGAATGACGCTATTTTTGGAATCCAGAATCTCCTACGAGATGTCTGGGGGGACTAAAATTTAGGTCTGGACGTCTGGACATGTTTCAATTCAATATTTGGTACCAATACTGCAATTTTAGCGAAATTGCGGAGCTTGGATTTTTTTCAATTCATTGTACAAGATAAATTTTTCAAAGTCAAAAATAATGTAATTTTATAAAGGTTGACAAAAAAATCAACGTTTCTCGATTTTGCTAAAAATACTAACATTTAAACTTGAATTCCTTTGTTTTTATACCTATTCAAACTATTCGTTAATTTTTAGACTTGGATTTTTTGTGCCCAAATACCTACACTTTGAAAATGTTGATAAAAATTACATTTAAAATTTTTTAGAAAATTTTGTTGAATTAGGTACCTATAAAAATTTAAAAATTACCAAATTTAAAATTTTCAACAAATTTTTAATATCGTAAAAATCACATTTCAAAATTTTCAGAAAATTTGACTGAATTTTAAAATTTTATTTCATTTCAAAAATTTGTTAAAATTAAAAAAAAAAAAAAAATTTAGTAATTGTAAATTTTTCCTGAATGAGCTCAATTTTATTTACCAATAGAGGTGATTTTATATTAATTTATCATAGATTTTAACCGATGATATATATATTTTTTCATGGAATTTTATGTAGGTTTTTGGAACCAACAATTCTTTTCCTAAACTTAGGTACCTACTGAATTTTTCCAAACGAAATGAAAATTTCCCAAAATTATATTTGACAAAAATATTTTTTTCGTACCACATAACACAGTTAACTAGGTATAAATTTCAAGAATTCCTCAATATTTATACTCAAAGGAAGTAACCAGAAATTCACAAAAATCGAGAATTCTTTAATTTCGAATTTTTGAATGATAATTAAAAAAAAAACACACACACACACACAAGCTTAATTTACTATAGGTTTTTGTTCGAGCTCTGTTTTTTCATCCTCCTATCACGAAAATCATCATTTTTAAAAAAGATTTCACTCTATGCTGTAAACGATGGATTTTTCGATGTTTTCTTTTCTGAAATTTATTAAACAAAACGTACACACTTTCACGTAGGTATAACTAACAAAAACACTCGAGTACGTCCATTTTACTCGTCATTCTCATAACAATCTCGAAATCTTCACCGCGACACCGTCACTCAGTGGTGAATTTTTTTCTAAAAACATTCGTATCTCTAGTAAGCTTATCAACGAAACACTTATTAAAACATACCACCCACGAGAGTTTCGCTATTTATCCGCTAACACGGCCCAACAAATTCATCTTCATGTGTGCTCACTGTTCGGTGCTCAAGCTGCCTCTCAGCTCTCAGTCTCACACCGGTCAGCGCGACCATCTTCATTGAAAAACACCACATCGCACGCGTCGACGTACATCTTCGCAAGCCTACGTTTTACTATATTGACCTCATTTTTCGAAATAATTTGTCATCTCGATGTACTTCCAGAGATGAAAAATTTCTTTTGTATAATTTGGCCGCTTTCCATGCTACCGAAATGGGCTCAAAAAATACGATTAATTTTCTGCGAGCTAATTTTTTATACACCAAGTGTTCAAATCATCCAGTTGACAGGGTTAATTATCTCCGTGCGTATGTTGTACATACATCTACCTAACAAATACTAATACATTGATGGGGCCATAGGTGACTTGGAAATTTCGAAAAATTCAACAACTCGATGATGCGATAGTTAGTTTTGATAGAGGATGCCAATTTGGCAAGTTTATTTTGGCTACAGGATAATTTTTACGATGGGTTAGAAAACGAACTCGGTAATAAGTACTCGAGAGCGAATATTTTCATCACTAAAATCATTCTTGATGTCGTGATAACTACGCTGGAAAATTTATCAAGGTCGTGAACCGGTTCCAAATGAAAAATGAGCCAATCTGAAGGAATTTGCAGAGGGCAGAGTTGGCAAACTTTCGACCTTCAGATAATCAACCCTTAAGCAAGTACCTACGTTTTGGCAATATTTTGGTAAATTTTCTCAACAAACATAAAAATAACATTCTCACGTCACCGAGTCAGCATAATATTGCAATCTACAGCATAGGAGGCGATAACGATAACCATAAATTAGATTATTCTTTTCTATTTTTTTTTTCGTCTCTGGGTTCGCTATAATAGCGTCTATCTCCTATGTACGAACTAAGGTAGATAGCGAAGAGGGCCTATTTACGTATAATGGCATCTTTCGTATATTTCACGGTGTCCATAACTCTTTAGGAACATAGTATAGTCGCATTTTTATTTAATTTATATCGCGCTAATGACTGAAGTATATTAACGCTTCAGTTCTCTGTAACATCTGTCACTTTGCATGTTTAACTGTCATATGTTTATAAACACCGGAATTTTACGCCGTTTTGCGTTTTACAATGCTCGCTTCTAAGTTATGTGGACCGTGCAATGAGCTCGAGGAAAAAAAGCTAGCTTTTTATGCAATTTTTCATACATTTGAAAATGGCAATGGCAGTTTTTCATCGCAAACTAGTTACCGCAGCAGGTACCCGAGTCGGCCATTTTTTCTGGCCAAGTTTTCCATCTCTACTTATACATGCTCGTGTCGAGTGTACGCAAAAGTTGATTTAAAAGATACCGAGATAATTGACCTTGCTTTTTCTCCGTACCAGTATCCGAAGAAGTATGTCATCATTGCAGGAAAAGAAGACCTCAAAGTTCTCAAGACCTATCTGTTAACCTTTCGCGTTAACCGTTCTGTGCGCAGTAATTTGTCCGTAAACACGTTATTAAAACTCATTTAAATAATTGTCGACATGCGAAGCTATTAAGAAAACTAACCTTTTTGTTAGGCTAATAAAATTTTTTAAGATGTCTTTCGCCCGTCGTTTGCTTCGTCTCGGTTTAGGTTTTTTTTTTTTTTTATTCGTTCATAAGGGTTATTTACGATACGTATATAGGTTTCTGTACGTAGTTCGTGTAATTAACGCCAATCGTATGCACAAATTTTAATTCGTAAGCTCGACAAGGGGTTAACGAATTTAGTGTGAGAAAATTTCCCCTCGCATAACGCCCTCTTTATACCTTTTCGGTTCGCTTTCCTCGAAGAGAGATCGGTTCAATTTGTGTAAGTTGTTCTATCGATAGAATGCCGCTGCTGGGTCTTACACAATTCTTAATTGTTGGTTTTAATTAAGTCACGTGACGTTGTTTAGGACTTAATCGACTTAAATAAAGGTTAATTAGTGCGGGAAAATGGATATAAATACGGTTTGATTAATTTACGAAATTATTTATCGAGAATTTTTTGCAATGTAATTTATAGGTATAGGCACGGTAGGTTTCGAATAAAAATTATTTCATCGAGGTAGTTTTCGTAAAAAAGGTACTTCGTTCATTTTCAATGGTATAGGCTTAGGAATATGCATAGGCAACTTATTCAACTTGGGTTTAAATTAATTGATATTATCGATTTATTTTTGATTTCAAAATCTGAAATTAATTTGCTAATCTTCACTTTGAACGAAAAAATTATCAAATTCATATTTTAAATTTTATTAGGAAATTTAGCTAAATTTTAAAGATTGATCAGATTTCTAAAATCAAATAAAATCAGAAAATTACCCAATTTTGACAACTGAAAAAAAAACACTTGAAATTTTTTAGGAAATTTTTCTTATTTTGAAGAATTGATCCGATTTCGAAAAATTATTAAAATTGAAAAATTACCAAATTTTTAAATATGACGTTTCAAAGTTTTTAGAAAATTTTGCTGAATTTTAAAAATCAGCTCAATTTCAAAAATTGATAAAAATCAGAAAATTACCTATCAAATTTTGAAAATTATAAAATACATTAGTCCAATTTCAAAAATTAATACTTATGAAATTTTGAAAAAATATGAAATTTTGAAAATTGTAAAAAACGACGATTGGAATTATTTAAAAAATTTAGCTCTGTTTAAAAACGTGATAAAATATGAAATTTTTGAAGTGGGACCAATTTTAGAAGAATTTCATAAAAATTTTAAAACGACAATTTTTATAAATTTTCAAAATTTGGTAATTTTATTGAATTTAATAATTATTAAAATCCAATTTATAAAAAATTTCCAAAAAAAAAATTCTGAAAAATTTTCAAACTGTAAAAAAATTTTTGTTTTAAAAATTTTCACAAAATCTTGCTGAATTTAAAAAACTGATTTAATTTCAAATTTTGAAAAAGTATAAAAAATGACAAATAAAATTTTGGAAAGTTTTTCTCAATTTTACGTAATGATTTATTAAAATTGAAGGATTACCAAATTTTTAAGAAACTTTTGCTAAATTTTAAAAATCCACCAAATTGGTCCAATTTTAAAGATGGACCAAAATTTAAAAAAAAAATATCGAATTTTGAAAATTTGCAAAAAAATAACATTTAAAATTTTTTAGCTGATGTTAACAATTGATTCAATTTTCAATTATTTTTTTTTTAATTTCAAAAGTTACCAAATAAAAAAGTAATAAAAAGAGCACTTACGAAATTTTTAAAAAAAGTGTCTGAATTTTTAAAAACTGATTGGAATTGAAAAATTACGAAATTTTGAAAAAATTGTAAAAAGAGAATTAAAATTTTCAGAAAATTCAAAAATTTATTAAATTTAAAAAAAATCAAAATTTCATACTTATTATAGGCAAACATTTACAATTTAAAAATTCCAGAAAATTTAGTAAAAATTTCGGGAAATTTAGATGAATTTTAAAAATTTTTCTCTTCAAAAATTTATTAGTACGAGTAACATCAAAAAATTGATCCGAATTAAGAAATTGATAACTATTTTGAATTGTAAAAATTTTGTGAAAAATTATCATGAAGGTGATGGTAAAAACTATTTTTTTAAATCCGCTGCTTCGTCGAACTCAAGTTTCCCCCATTTTTTTTGTTATTTTCCATAAGTTGGGAACAAATTTGAAATTTCAAGAAGGAAGTAGTCAGCAAATCACGAGCAGAAGTTTGAAAATAGACTTTAAAATTTTCATATAGGAAGCTGAGAGAATTTAAAAGGCTTCCTTAAAAAGAAATTTACAAAAGTTAAAAAAAGGAAACATCACAGCCTCATTTCAATTGAGAAATTTCATCTTACAAGCTTCTATTTGTTTATTTATCTGATCACGTGGCAAACACATATGTTCAAAATATATCTACCTACGTATACCTAATTAGCAAAACGTGATAAGATGATAACGATCATTTGCAATGTTTTTTCCAGTTAATCAACTCGTAACTCGTTAATCATTAGAACAAATAATATCTAAAAAATTCATCTAATTTTGTTGACTTTTTTTTTTTTTGAAAAGTGTAACCCCTAATTAATATACCTACTTAGATACCGAATAATTTGTGAGATATGAGATAAATTTTTGACAGGGCGGGCTGAACGACTTTACTCCATAAAATGGCAAAATATTGAACTTGTTTGTGAGCACTATGAGGCTATGACTGAGATGAATTAAACTGAACTTCATTTTATACCAAAGTTACCTATCTCCCATGTTAAATCAATCATTACCTATAGTTTGAACTAGGATAGATAATTTGAAAAATTATTAGTCAGCTTCGTAGACCTGACCATGCATTTCGAGTAAGACGAAAATTCAATATCTAATAAAAATGGCTACAATATTACTGATAATTTTTAGGTATCATCATTCCAAGAATGCCAACCTCGATAAGAAGTTCCTATACCTAATAAGAATCCTCGATTTAAATATAGCACTAAATTACATAGATACCTGAAATGATTTAAAGTATATAAAAATTCACCAGCAATTATCAGTAAATACCTGTATAGAGATACATACATATATCAGTATTCAATAATCAATAAGCAAAAAAAAAATTGCTTTCTGTTGTAAGGAGTATTTCCCCATTAATGATTCACTCAACATAATCATCAACAAATAAGACAGAATACAGGATACTAAGTATTATAAGTAATTCGATCACAGGTACCGAGAAATTTAAGATAAAAAATTGCACTATCGATAGGTATCAGAAGATTACATCATTATGGTGTAGATAAATAATGAACGTACTTATAAGGATCTATTCGACTGATTTGTTTTTCGTATCACGTATTCAAACGTGCAGACCGTAGAGTTTCTAATTTCTATTATCAATTCAAACTGAATAGAATAATTAACAAATTGTACCAATCATGGAATCTAATACAAAGTCGCCACACCTTCATTCGTAAATACAAAGACGTCAAAGTGCGAAAAACATATCTGTAGCTTATTTCATCGCACAACACAACACAACGCAACGTCAGGAAAATAGAATCACAATCTGAAATTAAATTTCACGCTCTTATCTTCGGTACTGTTACATGATTCCTATTCGAGTACGTCTGCGAATACTCAAGTATCAAATAAATCAACTTTTTTATCAGTCCTACATCTGTATCCCATATCTCATTTCACCAATAGTTCTTAAATTCAATTTATATTACATTGTTGAGATAACCATTATTATGTTTAGTAAATTGTTCTAGAGCTTCGTAGTAGTATACGAAAGAAAACATTATCGATGATCGAAAAAAGGTAAAGACAAAGAAATATCAGGTACATATAGATATACTTTATCTCTGGATACCTGCATTTTGGTTGAACTACGTCGAAGTACTAAACCTGCAAGTAATATAAGTTGATAACTTACTACAAGATGAGCTCTTCATTCATCAACTTTCTAATAAAGGGAATTTCATATCGTACACCTTTTCAGAATTTTACCTTACTAAACGAAACAGGTGAATGCATTTTACAAAACGAATCATGAACCGATGGATTATCAACTATGATATATACAAGTAAAATGTAAACCATTTCAATGATGTAAACTCGTTGGACGAGGCAGTTTTCCTTCGTAACCAGGTATTTCTCAAAAATAAACTGGTAGGTACAGGTAGATATAGGTAGATAAGTTGTATGCAAAAGGTAATATTTCAACTATGGGTATGCTCTAGTTTCTTATCAGTACACGAATTTCGATGAATTTAGAACCGTGATTTCTCGGCGAATATTCAACGAAACGTTGTAAAATTTTGATAATATTCTTTTTTGTTACCTCCTCCAGTCCCGACTTTTTCGATATTTTGAAAAAAGTGTCTATTTATGGGGAAAAAAATCAAAGTTTAGAGATCAGTTTTGGCCCTTTTTGGGGAAATTATTTTTGCAATTTCGAATGGTCCGATCAAAAAAAGCTCAAAATTCGGGCACAGACATTCGTCTGACAACACGAAATATTTAAAAAAATTGAAAAAGTGTTAAATAGGTATTCGCGGTAATAGGTATGACGATTCTAAATTCCGATGTTTTGGACAAAATTAATGGTGACTTAGGGTTACGCAAAGTGCAGGGGGAAACATCATGGAATCTGATTGGGTCAAGTCAATAGGTAAGTTGCATGTAAGTTGCATTGTTTACATTGTAAATGAATAGGGAGAGCATACCCTTAATTTTATTCATTTTTGCTTACGATTTTTTTTGTCAATTAAATAACCAAATGAAAAAATAGAAATGTACGCGTAGGTATCAAGTACCTAATACACCTAGTAGGCAAACTTGGTAGGTAAGGTAAGTAATAAATATATCATTGAACAAACACCAACGAAATTTTTTTGTCGTATAGTTAATTCTTCGATTTTAATTTCTTTTGTACTCTAATTATATTAACAACTACGATGAGTGAGATTTAAACATTTATATTACTCCTCTTAAGCTTCTCGTATCATTTTGGCTAGTTTTAAATTAATAAATCAATTTCAATTGCTAGATAGGATTTTTTTGCACGTGAAATAACACCGCTTTCATTTATACTACGAACTATACAAAATTCAATTTCCCATCTGTAGTTTTACTAAATGGTCACTCATGTGGAAAAAATTACCCAATCAAAGAAAATCCCTTGTTTGCATAGAAATAGGTTTAGGCAGGAAAATTCAATATTTTTCAGCATGAATTTTTTTTTTCTTTAATCGATTCGAAATTAAATATTTTATCGACGTGTTAATTAACTTGATAATTTCATAAGTTTGAAATAATTCATCAAGACATAGCTAACTTTGTTCCAAGAAATTTTTGGACCTGTCCTAAACAACATTATTACAGGAATTTTGAAATTTACAGTAAAATTACCGGTAATTACGGTTTACCTACTTGTCACTAATTTAACTATCATCTTCAGGTCTTGTGACGCGACGTGTATGTTTTTAGCCGAATTTATGAAGGCTATTGTTTTTGTTTTGTTTGTTTGTTTGTTTGTTTTTTTTTTGAAAAAAATCTGTGAAACAAAATCTTTAAAAAAGAAAAAAATTTTCCAAAATTTTGTTTGAAAAAATTACTTTGTAAAGAATTTTCTTCAAAAATAATAGTTTAAATTTTTCTACAAGTGAACATTGTCAACTCGTTACTCCCGATTGAACTGACATTTTATTCACTGGAAGATCATATCACCAAAACCTCATAGCAAAATTTAAAGTTGTTCGAAATTCAGTTCTGAAGTCTGGATGACATGCTCTTTCAGTGAGCCAAATTTCAGCTCAATCGGAGTATACGAGTTGACAAACTTCCTGGGTTAAATAAATTTCAGAAAAATCTGTTAAAAAATACATACTTAAATTTTTTTTACTTTTTTTTTGAAAAATTTTCTTTAATATCTTGTAAAAAACTCAAATCTTGATTTTTTTTTTGAAAAAATTCTCTAAAGTTTTATGGGGAAAAACAATTATGAAAGAATTTTTCTCCAAAAAATTCCTTAAGAAAATTGAATTTTTCTCTTTAAAAAATTCTCTTGGATAAATCTCATTGTATGTATGAATAAAGATTTTTTTTATCCCGAAAAATATTTTTGCATGAAAAAAAAACTTCAAAATTCCCTATTTTTTGGAAGATTTAAAAAAATAATATTATATTCATTAGAAATTTGTTGAAATAATTTTTTGTACAAGTTTTGCATTTTTCTTCATATACTTTCTTGTCAAAATTTCCTACTTATTTAGGTAATTTTTTGTTGAAAAGATTTCGGAAAATTTACAACTACCCATAACTCACTTTTGGGACTGCCAATTACGATTATGCATATCTAGAGCTATCGAGAATAATGCGGGGCAAGGGGCGAGGGTGGCCGAAAATTAAATACCTATAGAATTCCACTCAGGTTTCCTAACAATAAAATTTTAACTATGAGGATGATGCAACTGTGGGGCAACTTGCTGTTCTATCCTTATGCCTGTCTCGTCACATTATTCAAGCATTTCTTTAAAAAATTAATGATTTATTTTCAGTGATGCTCTGATTACTGTTTTTGCTTTCCCTTTACTGGATATCAAGGAATGTAGGTAAGTAAAGTACCTAGGTACAAAATTATGAAATTGGAAATTATAAAGCTCATCTTGAAAATTTTCAAATCACTGGTAATGCGTAACATAATTTGATTGATTAATCACAAAGATGAAATGATCAAAAAATTATTATTCGTGCCTATTTTAGAAAAAAATCTCGAGATATTAAAATGCAAATTATTTGACTAGAACGATAATGTAGACCTAGCACTAGATAATCATGTAAATAAGTAACTAACTAAATTATTTACCAACTAATTAAGCACATAATGAGTAAGCTCGTTTCAATCGATGAAGTGCAGAACTACTATATTATTATTTTTTTAAAAGTCATTCCACACCTGTTTAATAAATCTAAAATATTCATCCTCAATCGAGTTGAAAAAAAAATTAAAAGGAAAATTCCTAATAGCATAAAAAATTCCAAGAAATTGACCCCAATATTCACTACAGTAGAAAATTAATCATCGTTTTCTTACACAAAAAATCGCACAAATTGAACGAAAACTGTTGTAAAAACACTGTACAAATTAAAAACGACCCGATGCATCTAATATTTGAAATCGTTCAATTGAAAACACAGATAATAATTTCACTTGACACCTTTTATCTGCAGCAACAAATTTATTAACCTTTTGTTCGAAATTGGAATTAACATTAGCACAGAAAACATTCCCGGTCGCAGTTCGGCAAAACGTATGAAATTTCAAACGAATATAAATTTTAAGAATTGTTTCAAAACGATCGAAATACTTACAATGATAAATAATTAACACCAGGTAAATTACCTAATAATACGAATAAAAATTAAACCGATGCCTAAGGCGCGAAAAAATGATGAAAATTTCGTCCGAGTACTACTTTTCTCGCGCAAAAAAATTTCTAAAATTATTCTAGGTAAATAAATAATTGTAAAATACACTTACATCCTCCGTATCCCCATAAACTGGCCAAGTTCATCAAGCGATGAGAATAACTATCGAAATTATAGTTCGGATTCGCGTTAGAAGAGAACATTTTACCGAAACTAAGACCAACCACCATGGCCATACAAAAGAAACCAACTGACCCGTTGCAAGGAAAAGTACACGCCTTCTGAAAGCTGTACTCCACAACCCTGCTAGCACCCGAGTACGAGAATAGCGACCTTAGCCGAAGTTACACGATCGGCGCCTCGCCCCTTTTCCACCCTCTACTGCGCTACCTTTCGCCGTCAGGCCGTCACGTCGTGGCGCGGTTACCTTCCTTAGTTAGGTATTTCTATTTTTCTCTTATCAATCCGCTGTTATCAACTCGTATGGACAAACTATTCAAACTTTTTAACACACGATCCCGCATAATAATGTAATTCATCAAATTATTGGGGCGACGATGCATAGGCAGCAATTCACGCCTGACTCATTGTCTCGCTCGTTGCTTCTCCTCTTCTTGCGTCCTGTAATGTCATTTTCTTCGGCGCAAATGTACCGACAGATTGTTTTAACTAATCACAAAGAGCTTGCATCGTGTGATTTCTCAGCAGTGTTTTTTTTTACTCACCTTCGACCATTGACAAGTTCAGATTTTTTTCACTGCACCCTTTTC
The DNA here is from genome assembly GCA_900050545.1 of Trionymus perrisii. Lineage (NCBI taxonomy): Eukaryota > Metazoa > Arthropoda > Insecta > Hemiptera > Pseudococcidae > Trionymus > Trionymus perrisii. The sequence continues at coordinate 1,396 of FIZV01047925.1, read as the reverse complement.
GTTTCTCAGTCGATAAGATATGATACGAATGCGGTTTATAAAATAGGGATGATATTGTTTGCTTGTACGGGGGTGAATCTTATACCATACTCGAGTATTGGCACTGGTCTGGTAAGTGTGCGCGGCAGTGCTACTGCCAGTGCAATGCAATTGTGTATTGTGCATATGATTCATTCCCTGTTAGCTTTTACAACCCGACGCCTCTCTCTCTAGCTCGTCCGATACGGTGTCATCGATATAACCTGCAAACAATACGCGGTTCCGGTAAAATCAAAACGCATCTGCGTTAGTAAGTGCATCGGCCCGGCGCACCGTACTTTTCTAAAAACGATCCCTCCGTCCTCGTCACATATAATCATCGGCAAACTTGCTCTTTTGTACGAGCTTTCTTCCGTTCGGACGTTCGCAGTGATGTCCAAATTTTTTACGGATGCGTCGTTTCTTTTTTCGGCCGATTGGCTGTATTGTAGTCTCGAATGAATAGATTTTTTTCGACTTTTATGTGTATATCAATTGGCTGATGGATAATTCACGTATAAAAAAGAGATCGAGCAGTGTCCCCGAGTTGTAGTTTGTATAATTTCGGAATTTTGGTTATTTCGTAAAGGAAACGAGTTGCACCCCTTTTTAAAGAATATTCCACGTTTGCCTTAAAAAAGGTTGTGAATGGAATTTTATTCGCATTATATCTATATACTTATTTTGGAGTTGATAATTTTTTAAATGTGTAAAGTCATCAGAAAATTATGAGAAAGTAGGGAAGTACCTATAACCTACCTAGAGTACAGGGGGCAAGATGACGCATGGGGGTAAGATGACTTTTGCGTTTTTCTCATAAGTATGCTAATTTAGGGCAACACTGATTTTTGTCATCGATCCAGTTATTAATAAAAACCACTTGTACGAAATTTCATCCAGTTTCATCGCATAGTTTCTGTGAAATCGTGATAACAAAATATGTTTACTGTTTCATGTAATTTTTATGCCGCAAAACGTGAGCTTTTCAGAGAATAATACATTGAAAAAAAAATATTTTGATGAATATTCGGAAAGATGGTGAGGTAAGTAATAAATTACAATAAAACATTCGTTATTTTATCCAACCATTAATTAATAAACAATTAATTTGTCCGATCACGTGTTTGGGGGCAAGATGAACCTAACATTTCTTCAATTTTTGACGAATTAAATTGATCAATTTTATTCACTTTTACCTGCAGGAATTATAGCCCAGTCAATATACGATTTGACCCAAACATAATTCCCATCAAAGGTTTTATTGATGAATATTGTCGAGGGTGGTGTACTAACCAACATACTAAAAGTCCCCGACCCTACCCCTGGAGCTAACCCCCCCACAGTGGATCAAAGCCCCCCAAAATCAGTTTTTTGCCAA